>CM032448.1:89314999-89515725 GCA_019049505.1 Pachyrhynchus sulphureomaculatus
GCCTGAAACAAAAGAAAATAAACTGTTTATATTAAAATAGCTGAGAATTCGTGGTTTCTGGAAGTAAAGTAAGTTTCCTACGTTTTGTCTATGATTGCACGATAAATCTTCAGTGTTTTTTGCTGTTCGATATTAGGATACCGAATGGACACACAATTCATGTAGTGCGTTGAAATAAATTGAAAATATATTGAAAAATAAGGCACTTATTTTTTTAGGATGCGCTTTTCTATGTTAGGTTCACTTTCTGTTAGACATCCCTTGTATATATGTCGATAATCTAAAATTGTCATAGGTAGTGACTAAACAGTGAAACTGCCTTATATCATACAAACAATATCTCGTAAACATTACAATAGATATTCGATTCAATCTTCCGAGTGCTAAAACTGTTCCAAATAAAAAATTCCAATTTTAATCAACGAAATCATAATGCCAGACCACCAAGTCAATTAAAGTCGATCAATTTTAATTTATTCCCACACGTGTTAATTCAATCTGGATAGTGTTTTGTGTTTGACATGTTGAGTCATCCACACAAAAAAACATTTTAATTAATTTTTCGGCTTTATTGAGTTAATTTTTCGTTATTAGGTCCCTTAGAAGTGCAAAAAATTAGGATTATTAAATTCTGATTTAATTTTAATTAATTTCGAATGTTACAAAGGGTTTTGGTGGACACAATGTTAAAAAAGTAATTAACGAATTTAAAAAAAAAATTGGTAATATTGTTTACTGAATGGCAATTTTGGAAGCATGCCAAAGCCGGACCGTTGTGTTAATAATCTCATACACTTATATTGCTATAAAATTTATTTTGATTTTAAGAATAAATAATGGTAATAACAAATTTTCTTTAGAAAATTCAATCATCATCATATAGCCTGCAACGTCCGCTGTTCGACATAGGATTCCTTCATTCTAATCCAGTTGCTTCGGTCATGAGCTGCTGGAATAAATTCAATAGTAATCAAAATATTTAGTATTTTCAAAACCATTATTACTGTTGGGACTCCTTCCTATCTCAAGAATAGCTCACCTGGTAGGACATTCGAACGATTAAAAAAATATGATTTAAAGGATACAGAAATTTAGTTGTATAAGTTTACAGTTTGATAGTTGAAACACATTAAACAGAACAGTTCGATGTTTATTAATATTTAAAAGTGTAAGTAAAGGGTGTTTCAACAGGAGGTTTCATTTTAAATTGCGCGCTATTTTTCACGTTTCAGATTTGCAGCTGTCATTTTTTGACATAGTAAAAACTATACGGTTAATGAAAATGGAATGATATATAGTTGAACAATGCAATGAAACTGTAAAAATTCACTACAAAAATGGTGAAAATTTTGCGGAGACAGCTCGTGCAGCGAATGGTGTGCGTTACCATGAGATGCTAACTGACTTTTTTTGGTCTGAAATGGATGCTTTGGAGACGTATGACCTTTATTTTGAATAGGATGGCGCTACATGCCACACAAATGGTAAAACAATCCTGGTCGCGTAATTTCTCGAAATGGTGGCTTCAACTGGCCACCCAGATCGTACGATTTAATACCCTTAGACTTTTTTCTTTGGGGCTATGTTAAAGATAAAGTCTACACCAATGCTTCAGCAACGACTGAAGTGCTCGAAGACAATATTAGAGCAGAAATACGCGAGTATTCCATCATTAATCGCATAGTTTGTACTTTGAATTTAAATAAATATATTAGAAAATTTCAAAAAAATTTTCCGATACTTTAAAATGAAACCTCTTGTTGAAACACCCCTAATTTCTAATATTTATCGCCTGCTGCGTCTCTCTTTATCAGTTTTGAAGTAGCGTAAAGCGTCTGGCGAGACGTTATGACTATTCGTAAAAAAGAAACAAAAACAAAGATTTTTAGGCTCTTTAATCCTTATTCGTAAAATGACTTATCTTGATCTCAATTTTTTTTCTTTTAGTGAAGATTGCTGTGTGCCTAAATTGGCCACATTTTACTCGAATAACCAGTATCTAGAAGATAGTGTCCTCTAATTCCATTAGGATTCCGAATGTAGGTTAAATCCACATCGCTATCAAATATAGATCTTTTTTAATATCGAAGGATAAGAAGTCAACTATTACCGGGACTCGCCGCACCTTTATTTTCCTGGAAACCGTAATTTATTAAACAAAATCGATTTTTTTGTGGGCGAAAAGAATCATTATTTTGTTTGAAGATCCAATGGGCGCATCAATGGCGTGTTCTGTATGATATAAACATTTTAATCGAAATAATTTATTTTTTATATTCCGTATTAAATTTTCCGAACATTCATAAGAGGACATTTACTGTCTAATTAACTCAAAAGATTAAAATTAACAAGAACACCCGTAAACCAATTAAAGTTATGAAGCTGGGCAGTACAGCTGACATTTACGATACTAAATATAACAGCGTCAAAAACAGAGGCCCGGTAGTAATTTGAACATGAGTTCGAAACAAAGCGCCAGATTGTTCAATGAATACTACCGAAAGAGATCAACTACATAACAATATTACTTTTACAACAGAAGTAGAAACAAATAAATCGATTAATTTCCTAGATTAAAAAATATCAAACAAAATGAATTAACATGATTTTGAAATTTTCCATAAACCAACATACTCAGATATAACTGTACAGGCTAATTCTGACCATCCGTTCACATCTAAAATTTCGGCTTATAATAGTTTCATCCACAGACTAATAAATAGAGCATTAACGGAAGATAATCTTTGGAAAGAACTAAATATTATAAAACAAATTAGTATAAACAATGGGTACAGGAGTGACTTTGTAGATAATATTTTAATAGAAAAAAACGATTTTACGGAGGTATAATATGACCAATAACTTCACAAAGCACACCCCAATTGAATTTTCAACAAGGCTTGTTTCCGATTTTTGTTGAAAACTGATGACCTTGAATTTTATTTATATATCGGATAAATTACGCTGGTCACCAAAAAAAAAAATTGCTTGTTTCCTGTGATTTTTTTTTGTTTCTATCTCAAATTGACGCGTATTTTTTAAATATAGCAACAATTTTTCTCTAACAGCTTTTGTTTTTGAGTTATAGCTAACTACCCTCATTTATTATTTTTAGTTAGATTTTCGTTTTTTATTGGACACTAAAATATATTTTGTTGTTTTAGATATGGCTTCGTCAAGAAGATGTTGTGTGCTTAATCCCGATTGTTTTTGCTATATTTGTGGTGAATATATATTTGCAAAATATCGAAAAACTGCGTATCATCAATACTTTAAAATAAAATTGTGTAATCAGGACAAGCCATGGGTTCCTCATATTGTATGCCAGAAATGTGTGGTATGTCTACGGTTATGGTCTAATGGAAAAAGAGATGCAATAATGTTCGTAACCCCCATGATTTGGCGAGAACCTCGAAACCATCATGACGATTGCTACTTCTGCGTTGTGAAAATAAACCGAATTAACCCTGGAAATCGAAGTAAGTGGTCATATCCTAACTTATCTTCTGCTCAACGACCTCAATTAAAATCACAAGAGGTACAACCCAGCACATCTAAATTTTCTGATGATCCAAATCTCTGTGAACCCGAACGAAATACATCAAGTGAAGACTCTGATTCAGACTACAAATGTAGCCTTTCAGAACCTCAACCATTTAATCAGAAAGAACTATATGACTTAGTAAGAGATCTGAACTTACTAAAAGAAGCTTCTGAAATTTTAGCATCTCGTTTAAAAGAAAAAAATTTGCTTACTTCGGAAACCAGCATTACATTTTATCGTACCCGAGAAAAAAATCTGGTACCGTATTTTTCTCAAGAGAAGGATTTAGTTTTTTGTAACGATGTTGGTGGTATTTTGCAGCAGATGGGATTAAAACAGTACCAACCTGCTGATTGGCGTCTTTTCATAGAGAGCAGCAAAAGAAGTTTAAAGTGTGTTTTGCTTCATAACGGTAACAAGTACGGATCTATACCTATTGCACATTCGACGACTTTAAAAGAAGAATACGTAAATGTTTCTAAGGTTATGGAAAAAATTAAGTATCAAGACTACAAATGGGTGATTTGTGTTGATCTGAAAATGGTTAACTTTCTTTTAGGTCAACAAAGGGGGTACACATAGTTTCCTTGTTTCATGTGTCTCTGGGATAGTCGTGACAAACAACACCATTGGTTAGCCGAGACCGCATCATACTTCCACCACTTCATATTAAAATCGGCATAATGAAACAGTTTGTGAAGGCGCTTGACAAAAGTGGCGAATGTTTTAATTTTCTTTCACGCAAGTTTCCAGGATTAAGTTCAGAAAAATTGAAAGCTGGTATTTTTGATGGGCCACAGATTAGGCAACTCGTGAAAGATCCTAATTTTGTCAAATCAATGACTGAAGTCGAATCCAAAGCTTGGAATTCATTTGTTTTGGTTATGAGTAGCTTCCTAGGCAAAAAGAAATGTCGAGCTTGTTGAGTGCATGCTATCGAATTTGCAAGAGCTAGGATGCAACATGAGCATAAAAATCCACTTCCTGCACTCGCATTTAGACCGATTTCCACAAAATCTGGGTGATTTTAGGGAGGAGCAGGGTGAAAGATTTCATCAGGATCTTCGGACAGTGGAAGAGCGTTATCAGGGGCGGTGAGACTCACATATGATGGCAGACTACTGCTGGAGTTTGCAACGAGATCTACCTAAAGTCGTTCATTCAAGGAAATCTTATAAAAGATCATTTGCCAGTGTTCAATAGAAATTTTGTTAACATAATGTATTATTTTTTTGTATTTTTTTTTGGCAAAATAATAAAACTGTATATTTCAAAAGGTAAAGCTGTTAGCAATCTCTCAGTATTTTTTTTCATAGTCAGGGCCATAGAAATACCCAATAACAGAAAAAAAATAAAGGAAACAAGACTTGTGTTGACCATGTGTTATTAAAGGTAATGTATTCCAGAATGTTTTAAAAATTTTTTGATCAGTACTTCGGACAGCGATTTTTGGCAATTTTTTAAAAAATAATACAAAGAAAAATGTGCGCAAGTATTAGATTATATACATTTTTGAACTCATATTTTTATAAGCTTTTATTTGACACCCCACTTGATGACTTGGTAATTTTTTTTTTTTTCACTTCCAATTTCACCCCCTAAAACTAACCCTTTAAGTAAAAATTCAGCTTTCAAAACTACAGAGCTCTGATGGGGCCATCAATTCCTCCTATTAGTACCAAATTTCAACTTTCTATGTCATATAGTTTCGGAGAAAACCGGGTGTGACATACGGACCGACAGATACCGAAGTGATATAAGTATAAATGTAGGGAACACTGAAAAGAAAATAAAACAAGTTTACGAATTATGCTGTGGCACTTGTAATAAAACCTACAGTCAGTCCAAAAAGTCTCCATACATTACCTGCTTTCTATACGGTTTTTTGTTATGTTTAACTAATTAACTGAAACTATTAGAAAACATGTTTAAATTAATATGTGAAATTTAACCAACGAGGATTAGTATTAAAAACAACTACGGAACATTTTATTTAGAAGTTACATCATTGTTATAAAAATACGGACAAAATTAATATCAATGTTAAAAAGTGGCATGCTACTGTTCAGTACATTGTAAACAAGTATAAATCAACGGGTTCCTATAAAATTCCACCACGCTCCGGTCGTCTCAAGAAACTGATTCCACATAATTATAGCTACCAAGAAAAGTGCATCAAAATTAAAAGAAGAAGTTTGTTCACAAATAGTGAGAAATTGTTTGCACAGGGCAGGCTATAACGGGTGTGCAATCAGGACAAAGTCGTTAATTTCGGAAGCTAATCGCCAAAAGCGGTTAGCTTCCGAATACGTTACTAAACCTCCTGAATTTTGGGAATCCGTAGTGATGACACTAAAATTAACCTTTTTGGGTCTGAAGGCAGAACTAAAGTTTGGAGAAAGAAGAATTGTTCCACGGTGAGACAAGGGTATGGCAGTATTCTGCTTTGGAGATGCATGTCCGCTGGAGGGGTTGGAAATTTACATTTTATTAGTGGGGCAATTTAAGAGAAAGTGTACAAAAATTAGCACTCGAAAAAAGATACATTTTCCAACAGGATAATGATCCGAAACATACCGCAAACTTCGTCCGAGAATGGATGATCCATAATGTGCGACAGCACTTCGTACACCTCCTCAATCACCCGATGTTAACCCCATCGAGCATTTATGGGAGGAACTTAAACGGCGCATTCGCAAACATAATATTTCAAATAGAGAAGAATTAAAAAACAGAATATTGAACGAATGGGAGAACATGCCAGCAGAAGTTACTAGAAAGCTGGTTGCAAGCATGACAAAAAGGTTACAGAAGATTTTTAAGGATAATGGCGGTCCTACTAAATATTAGTTTAAACGAAGTTGGAGTTTTCCGGTAAACTCCGTCAAACTATTATTGGTAATTGTTAAGTGTATGGAGACTTTTTTGACATTAATTTTATTTACATTTTTATAACAATGATGTAGCTTCTAAATAAAATGTTTCGTAGTTGTTTTTAATACTAATCCTCGTTGGTTATGTTTCAAATATTAATATACATGTTTTCTCATAGTTCGAATTAATTAGTTAAATTAAAAAAAAAAAAAAAACAGAAAAATAGTATAGAAAGCAGGTGTATGGAGAATTTTTGGACTGACTGTATATAGGACAAACAGGCAGATCGTTTTATAAAAGAATAAATGAACATACACAAAGTTATAGAGTGAAAAACAACATATCTCACTACGTTCAACATTTAACAGATGAATGAAGATTTCAGAATGTTGCACAATGAAAAGAAAAAAAAAATTATTGAATTGTTTAGAGCAGGTAGAGATTAACCAGAAAAATCCTCAGGTTTATTACTCGTCGATCAATTAATGGCGGGTAATTATTAAAGGTAATGTACTCAAGATAATTTTCGTCCAATCTACACCCTGTGGAGAATATTCCCGAATTTTTTCAAAATTTTTTGATCAGTACTTTTCGAGATAAGGGGGGGACAGCGATTTTCAGCAATTTTTAAAAAATAATACCAAGAAAAGTATTACATTATTTATATATATATATATATATATATATATATATATATATATATATATATATATATATGTATACGTATATGTATATATATATATATATATATATATATATATATATATATATATATATATATATATATATTTATATATTTATATACAGGGTGCCCCATATGTGTGGAATAATGATTGAACAGCATTTATTAATCAGTGTATCAAAAAAATATTTAAATAAAAGTTATATGGTGTTATACGGCGCACATGCTGACGTTGACAATAAAATGTTTTGAACTGTCAGTTCGAGGAAATTACGCCATCTTGATTTTGTTTTAAATGGAAATCCCTGTATATTATATATATATATATATATATATATATATATATATATATATATATATATATATATATATATTCTAGATATTATTTGTCTAACATACCATATATCTAAATTGAACTGTTTTGGAATTATTGTCATTTGAAATTTAAAATAAAAAAAAAAGACAAAAAACCATTAATAAATACTCTAGGTTTATTTTTAAGGTAACAATTGCTCAAAATGATTACCTTTAACAGCGAGACAATGACCCAATTTGTCATAAACAGTCTAAACAGAGTTTTGCAGAGAATTCGGGATGATCTATGCTACTTCATATTGAATTCTTTGTTGTCAATCTTCTACAGTTTCAGGTCAACTTGGGTAAATTTTGGTTTTCAAATGTCCTCAAAAAAAAATCGAGTGGCGTAAGATCGGGACTCCTTGTACGCGATTCTACAGCACCTATTCTGCCTATCTATGGACATTGATTTCATAGTGAGGAGTTGCTCCGTCCTGTTGATACTACAGATTCCTGTTAGAGGTATCCAAATTATTTTCATCGAGAAAAAGACCTACACAAGTCGGAATAATTTGCTCTTAGATTAACTGTAAATACTGCTGTCCTGTAAGATTTCCATCGATAAAAGAGGGGCCAGTGATATGCCGTCCACAAATCCCTGCCCACAGGTTTATCTTTTATGGTCTTTGAGAATGGCTGTCGATTATCCAGTGGGGATTCTCAGTAAATCAGTATCGGCTTAACTCTTCCGTTAAGAGAAAATGTTGCCTCGTCAGAAAAAACAATATTATGAATTAGGTTAGGATCATTATTGATTCGTTCCATCATGACCTCGCAAAATTTAACGCGTCTATCGTAGCCATCTTCAGATAATTCTTGTATTAGAATGGGTTTATGTGGATGCAATTTTTCTTCATTCAGTATACGACTTAAGGTACCTTTACTTATGTTGTGGTCTAGGCAAAGCTGACGAGTGGCTGTATGGGGATTTTCTGTAATTTCCAATAAAACATCTAACTTTTAATCATAGTTTGTTTTAACTTTTGAAGGTCCAGATTTAGAACGATCCTTAACATGACCTGATTGTCTAAATCGTTTTAATGTTTTGCTAACTACGGATTCATTCATTTTCGTCAATAAATCATTTTTTGACGTGATAAGTCGTTACCTGACAGTAAATGTTTGACACAAGCCAGCTTAAAAAAAAAATAATTTGATCTCCTTAATTTCAAATATCAATAATTTCAAAACAGCTCAATTTAGGCATATGGTATGTTAGACAAATAATATCTAGAATTTTTAGTAGGACTTCCAATTTAAAAAATTTTAAGATGTAATTTCTTCGAACTGACAGCTCAAAACATTTTATTGTCAACGTCAGCATGTGCGCCGTATAACACTGTGGAATCATTATTCCATCTATATGGGAGACCGTGTATATGTACTCGATGACCTACTAATGAAATTTTTTTTCACTTCCGATTTCACTCTCCAAAACTAACCCAAAATTTAACTTTTAAAACTACAGGGCGCTGATGGAGCCATCAATTCCTATAATAGTGCCAAATTTCAACTTTCTATGTCAATAAAATCGGGCGGATAAACAAACGGACAGACAGACGGACAGACAGAGAGACAGGCGGATAGAGACCAAGTTATCTTATAAGTGTTCCGTGCGGAACACTAAAAACTAATTAATTTATCATTCTAAACAATAGAAAGAAGTTGAGGGATAAAAATTAATGATTTGTACAATCAATTGAATTTTATTTTCCATTAAAAAGTCGGTTTCCTTTGGAATAAAGTGTGTCAATAAGTACCGTAACTAGGTAAAAATAATGTCCCATTTAAAAAAAAAAAACATCCTGTATATATGAAGAAGCTTTCTCAACAAATTATATTTTGTGATACAATTAAAATATATGCTCTGTTTCATTTTAATTACTGCGTAAGAAAACAAGCTTATTTTAAAACAATACAAACATCAAAATAGAGTTTATTTATTTTATAATGTTTATTTTTTAGTTGAAAGATATATAGTTGGCAGCTACGCGGCGCAAATATATGTTTTCGAATTAATGTAAAGAAAAATATTATTTTAAACAATAGAGAGTTTTTCAATTTAGTACCGTTTCATCGATTCCTGTTTTGTCGACTTTAAGAGAAATTTCGTTGATTTACTAAACCTCTTTATCTGTTATGGAAATCTATATTAAGGGTAAATATTAATTACACCGTCCAACAAAAAAAAAATTGTAAAAACTTTTTAAACCATTACATCTAAGTGTTATGTATTTTTGTATCACACAGTTCTCTCACAATATGACATCGAAACTAAGCAAACTGTTGATCTCTTGTTCTATAATGGTAAATAGATGTTCCAGATTCCAATAAATGTTTTTCTTTCGGCCTAAAACCAAGCAATTCTGCTTTTTCCTCAGTCAAACCCAAATCTCTCACTAAATCCCAGCTTGTGTAAACAACTGTGGTTTTAAATTTTCTAGAGAACATTGAAACTCATCATCATCCAGTCGAGTTTCATTAAATTCGGGACTGAATTGTAAAACGTCATCAATAAACTGAAGTGGCCCAGGGACAGGAAGTCCCGGTCCATGTCCTACCGGCCGATTAGCTGAAGTAAAGTTAGGATACACAATTACTTTCTTATTTTCGGAGTTATATCCAGAAACATCAAAGATGCAAAAATAACAATCATTTGTATGATTTTCTTACTCTCTCACATAAACACACAAACATAATATACTTTGTGAGGAGCCTAACATTTTTCTTGATTACCGATTTCTACACCAAAGTATGAAAAGTATACTTTTTTTACAAAGTCAGTAGTGTTTCTTTAATTTTTTTAACTACAAACTCACCACATATATAACAAAAAGTGTTGGGAGAGTTTTTACAACCACGATTGGCCATACTTTGGGTGTGAATTAAAGCGCATGGGTTAAACACTGCAATGCGAGGTTATATTCACTGGAAGAAAACAAACAGCTGTGACATTTATCGGAAGTGTCAACCTAATAATATTTGATTTTACTGCCAACCTCATAAAATTCTGATTTTATTGCCAACCTAATAACATTCGAATGATAAAAAATAAATTTTTCACATTTTGAATATTAAAATGTGAAAAATTAGTGGGTGATATGACTTTTTTATTATTATTTTCGGGCTCAGCACACTAAAAAACAGGAATCAGGTAAAATTATTAAAAAAGTTTTTTCATCCTTGGCCCGTATTATTTCTTAAAAAAATCGATAGAACAAAATTCTTTCTTTCCTTCACACTTCCTACAGACTTAGGACTGTTAAGCCTGAAGCTGAACTAACTTGAACGCCTACGATAATCTAACCGGCCGCACCCTTATATTGTACTAGCCGTGCCCGCGGCTCCGCTCGCGTGGACTTGATTCACTACTATCGTCACTGCTTATTCCTTATGTTACCTCACGTAATAAAATATCTGCCATTAGTTCCCCTTATCTCCCATTAGTTCCCCTTATCTCCCATTATTTCTCCTTATCTCCCATTATCTCTACATAATTTCCATTATCTAGGCTTATCTCTGCTCATCTCCCATTATTTCTCCTTATCTCCCATTATTTCTCCTTATCTCCCATTATCTCACCTTAACTCCCATTATCTAGGCTTATCTCGACTTATGTCGCAATATTTCTCCTTATCCCATTATTTCTCCTTATCTCCCATTATCTCACCATAATTCCCATTATCTAGACTTATCTCTACTTATCTCCCATTATTTCTCCTTATCTCCCATTATTTATACTTATCTCCCATTATCTCACCTTATCTTCCATTATCTAGGCTTATATTGAATTATATAGAACATATGTATAAATTTATAAAAACATGTAAATCGGATAATTGGTTCTCGCGTGATAAACGCACTAATGGACAGATAGACAGACAGAGAGACATTGCATGTTTTATGTATTATAGATTGTAGATATTCTCTGCTACATAATATTGTTTCATATTTAATGGTTTAAGCTGTGTATTGCAAGAGAACGCGCTAGCGGCAAACTTTTTTCCGATTTCATTCACTATTATCGTCACTGCTCATTCCTTATGCTACCTATCGTAATAAAATATAGCCCATAACCTGGCCAGAGAACATATATATGTTTAAAAAAAAAAAGTACGTAAATCGGATAAGTGGTTCTTCAGTGATAAGCGCACTAACGTACAGACAGACGGACAGAGATACGTTGCATTTTATATATATTATAGATGTAATAAAATATATATCTATAACCTGGCCAGAGAACATATGTATGAATTTAAAAAATTACGTAAATCGGATAAGTGGCTCTCGAGGGATAAGCGCATTAACGGATGGATAGACAGACAGAGAGACGTTGCATTTTATATATATTATAGATATAGATTATTATTATATAACCTGACCAAAGAATATATGTATGAATTTAAAAAAAGACACGTAAATCGGTTAAGTGGTTCTCGCGTGATAAACGCACTAATGGACAGATAGACAGACAGAGAGACATTGCATTTTATATGTATTATAGATTGTAGATATTCTCTGCTACATAATATTGTTCCATATTTAATAGTTTAGGCTGTATATTGCAAGGGAACGCGCCAGCGGCAAACTTTTTTTTTTTCCGACTTCATTCACTATTATCGTCACTGCTCATTCCTTATGCTACCTATCGTAATAAAATATAGCCTATAACCTGGCCAGAGAACATATGTATGTTTTAAAAAAAAAGTACGTAAATCGGATAAGTGGTTCTCCAGTGATAAGCGCACTAACGGACAGACAGACAGACAGACAGACAGACAGACGTTGCATTTTATATATATTATAGATGAAGATAAATACCTAGGTAAAACTATCTGTAGAGGGTTGAAGGCCACCTACAGCTTTACTTGGTAGCTTTAATTCGGCGAGTCGACAAAAAGCAAACGGTTTCAAATGGTCAACGGTCTCAATCGACGAAAGGGTAACAAAACAGGTAAGAATGCCCAATCGACGAAACGGTCAATCGACAAAATGGGAATTTACCGTTTTTTGCAACTCTTATTTTTGGTAGGCCACTGTCTTTATTTTTATTTGAAGCATGCGTCCACCGTTTGCAGCTTGCGCGGTAGTAAAGGGAAGAAATTGACTATAAGGAGCTTTTATCGTTATTTGAAGCATGCGCCCACTATTTGGAGCTTGCGCAGTATTGAACCAAAATAAGAGAAACTTTTACTAAGGATAATGATAAGAGAGGTTAGTTGAAGTTCGTTCTTCTTATCGCTAATATGGTAGGGCCTGTTTTTTTCCTGCTTAAACCACTCAGAAAATATAGTAAAATTGAAATGATAACACAAGACCACATTGGGCAATTATGCAGTCCAAAGCTCACGCCAGAATAGACTCAAGATATACCGAAATCCTAAAATTCATATATGAAAATGCCACATTAACGGTTAAATTAGATGAAGATTGAAAAACAGAACCTATAAAAATCAAGAAAGATGTTAGGCAGAGCGACACAATTTCACTAAAATTGTTTACCCCGACCTTGGTGAATGTATTTAAGAGTCTTGAGTGGGAAAAGAAGGAATTAAAATTGATGGCATATATTTACATTATTTGCGATTCGCAGATGATGTAGTACTAATTAGCGAAGATCTAGTAGAACTCAAAATCATGATAGAAAAACTTAATCAAGCTTCACAGAAAGTTTGATTCGAGATGAACATCAAGAAAATAAAACTTCTAAGCCCACAAAACACAAAAATTAAGATCGACATGGAAGAGATTGAGAAAGTGGAAGGATATATATACTTGAGACATAGGGTTAGATTGGATAAGGACAATCAAACAGCGGAAATATCAAGACGAATTGGTCTCTGCTGGACTGCATTTCAAAAACTCGAATTCATTCTAAAAAACAGACATATTCTCATGACCTTAAAAAGAAATGTATACGAGAGCTGCATACTTCCAGTAACTACATATGGGCTGGAAACCCTTACCTTTACAACAAATAGTCTTTGTCGACTCCAACGTAGTCAACAGGCTATGGAAAGACAGATGTTAAGTGTTAGTTTGCGAGAACACATTAAAATTGAGGATATCAGATGAACAACAAGAATTACAAATATCGGTGAAAGAGTGGGCATGTGGCTAGAACGAATGACAAAACAACAAAATTACTTAAATGGAGACCTTGGGAGAGCAGACGAAGTGTCGGAAGACTAATGAAAAGATGGACTGGATGGGATGGTTCCATCTTGCACAGGATAGAGACAATTGAAAAAAACTTGAAGAGGCAGTGGCTTATAAAGAAAAAAAAAGAAGATACCGCTATTTCAAGACAATATTGGGTATCCTTGACTGCACTATAGGAAGAGTGGTGGTGTTTTTCCTTGGAAATCAACAGTAGAATGTGAAGCAATGTCAGTGAACAAGTTGGTGTTCTCAACTGGTGTTATTACAATAATAATATTTGGCCGTGTGATTGATGGCAAAGTGGATTTAATAAGATTTTGACCAACGGCCTTAATAACTGATCAGAAATAAGTTTGATTGGTATATCTGATGATGTAACGAGCCAGTGTTCGAATATCGAAGCGTAAAGGACCATGAAGATTTTTCATGTAATATGTCGTAGACGAAACGTAGGAAAATCATTACAATTTGATCACCTTCTAATCTCAGAAACTATTTTTTTTCTGCTAAAAGCTTTATGTTTTGAGCTCCTAATGTTTCATTGATACAAGTGGGATACAGATAAAAATTTTTTTTTTCTTCATTCAGTATACAACTTAAGGTACCTTTACTTATATTGTGGTCAAGCAAAGCTGACGAGTGGCTGTCTGCGAATTTTCTATAATTTTCAATAAAACATCTAACTTTTTATCATTGCTTATTTTAACTTTTCGAGGTCCAGATTTAGAATGATCCTTAAAATGACCTGATTGTCTAAATCGTCTTAATGTTTTGCTAACTACGGATTGGGTAATAGGTCTCGATTCGGATATTCTGCTTTAAAAAGAACACACACCTCCTGTTGTGTTCTCCAACGGTCTCCATAACCAACCATCGTTGACAAAGTGATTCTTTCGGTTTCTGTTAAATGTACCATTATGATATTACGCTCAAATTGCAGTTTCACAAAATGCAGCAATGAATGCTTTTATCAATAAGTCATTTTCTGACGCGTTAAGTCGTTACCTGATAGTAAATGATTGACACAAGCGAGCTTAAAAAAAAATTTAATTTTATCTCCTTAATATCAAATATCAATAATTCCAAAACCGTTCCTTGGGTATCCTTGACTGTACCGTAGGAAGAGTTGGTGGTGTTTTTCCTTGGAAATCCATAGTAGAATGTGAAGCAATGTTAGTTAACAAGCTAGTGTTCTCAACTGGTGTTGTTACAATAGTAATATTTGGTCGTGCGATTGATGTTATAGCGGATTTAGTAAAAATTTGATTGACGGCCTTAGTGACTGATCAAAAATAAGTTTGATTGGTATGTCTGATGATGTAATGAGCCAGTGTTCGAATATCGAAGTGTAAAGGACCATGAAGAATTCTCATGTAATATGTCGTAAACGAAATCATTCCAATTTGATCACCTTCTAATCTCAGAAACTATGTTTTTTTTTTTTTGCTGAAAGCCTTATGATTTAAGCGCCTATGTCTCATTGGTACAAGTGAGATACAGATCAAAATTTTGCATCGTTTTTAATTTGAATTCCTTTTGTAGCTATAAAAACAGATATAAATAGAATATGGCTCATTATTTCACATTTATATCGTTGATGGTTTTTAAAAACGACAGAAGTTACCTCTGGCCTTCATGCCTTCACAGTCTATTCACCAAAGTAAACATAAACAAAAAATGTATGTACAAAAATTTTAATTTACCGACTTTATTAATTAATGATTTTAATGGATAACTTGATAAATAGCCGTTAATAAGTTTTTAATTTGGCCCGGTCGGAAAAGAAGTTTAACACACCACTGATCAAAGGGCTGCAATTTTTATTGCGGAGAGCTCGAACGTGAGTAAACTTTTAATTTTAACGCAAAATAAACGAACTAAAAAAATCTATTGTTTAAATAACGACGTGCGATTTCTCCTAAAATTTTAAAAATTAGATATCATAGGGTTAATTTGTTAGCATTGAATTTTTAATATGACATAATTATGTAAATTCTAATTTTTTTATTGCATAACTCAAGTATTACAATAAGTCCTGTATGGGGAACTATTTTACCATCGTAATGGCGGACGGGTCAGCAGGCGCACTGTCCTGGTGAAAAGTACTTTTTCTCGCGCTAATTTAGGTCGCTTCTGCTTCAATTCACTATGCAAACGGTCCAATAATGTTGTATAATAAGAGACATTTTACTACTCACTCACCACTACACCAAACATTTTATTTTTGCACTCGACGCGTGTTTCGCTACCCATGTTAACTTCATCAGGGGCGACGATTGACTAAAGCTAACCTACAAGTCTACCTTATTTATACTTAACCTAACATCTCAATTTCTCAAGCGGAACTAATTACATGGGCGAGACCATGAGTTCTGGTCCTCTGTCTTTATTTAAACTACTTTTACATTTTATAACTTCCATACTTTCGTATGCGTTCAACAATCTCTTATCAGATACATCTTTAATTAATCTTAGATTATCTGATGTTCTAGTATGATCAACTTCAAGGGCATGTTCGGCAATGCTAGACTTTTCTGTTCTACCGTATGTTAAATAGATATAGAAAAGATACATTTCGTTGCAAACAACATAAATTAGTTGCATTACATTTTTTAGTTCATCGTTTGGTCACTTTTCCTCTTAATGGAGTAAACTTCAATAATGTAAGGAATCGTACTAGGAATATAACTAGACTTAATGGTTATGACGATGACTTAATCAACAAGTTAATAAATAGGCATAAGTTCAGGTTAAATATTCAGAATTCCACTTTTTTTACACGTGAAGCAAATAAGACCAACCATATAACCTTACCATATAATCCGAAATACAGCGGGGACTCAATAAGGTATTTAATAGGGTAGGCCTCACCTTAGTCTTTAAGTCATCAGACAATTTGAGGAATATCTTGGGAAATCCCAAGGACAAGTTTCCTAATTGTGAGAAAAGTGGCATTTATGAAATTAGTTGTAATGATTGCGACAAAAAGTATTGTTGTTGTTGTTTAGGAGGCAAAGCGCGTCGACTGCTATGATCATTTGGCGCCCATTTAGAGATTTTTATTTAAATATCATACTGTTATATTCATCTAGATAATTGCGGATGTTATTTTTGATTGTAGGATATTGATTAATGGTATGCGTAATCGAATGAGGGATTTTGTGTTTTATTCTCAGCAGGAAGGATTGATCAGCCTCAAAGATGTGTTTAACTGAGAGGATGGCATTACAGGTTCGGTATAAGTTCCTTTTTTAATAGATACGAATGAGTTTTATAGATATGCCCTATAGCAAGTCTTCTTAATAAAATGTTTTCGGATCTTGTATTGCTCATAATAAGTAAGGGTGAGTATACCATAGGTTTTATTGACCATAGTTTGTTGCCATTATTTTCCAGATCCCACTCCAGTTGGAATGTATTATATTTATTGCTTGAAGCAGATTAAGAAAATCATTTTTGTTTTCACCTGAGAAAGGGTCTCCATTGGTTGCTGCTATTTTAGCTTTCCTAACAGCCATATCATTACCCTTTATGTCCATATGTCCCGGGATCCATAAATATGATATTTTGATGTTTCTCATTTTTGCAATGTATAGGAGGTCCATACTTTGTCTTTGATATGTATTATTAGAATTACTGGATTTGATGACCGTTAAGGCACTCAGGGAGTCTGATGCTATTAGTATTTTACTTGTCCCCAAGGTTGGAGAAATCGCAAATCTTGTTGCCTCCTTAATGGCAAACAGCTCAGCCGTAAAGATTGAATTGTGGGAAAGCAGTTTGAATCGTTTTATGATATTTCCCTGAATGAATGCGGCTCCAACTCCCTTATCCGATTTGGAACCATAAGTACATATAATAGAATGTTTCGGATAAGGGGAGTAGATTCTATCTAGAAATATGATTTTTATTTCATTGGGGGATTATCTCTTACATTCTTCATATGTAGATGAAGATCAATATTTGGGACTAGAGATTTCCAAGGAGAGAAGTTATTCCAGATAATCAAATTTTGGGGGAGATAATTTGTGCAGTAGCATGAAGTCATTTATTTTACTGTGAATAGAATCTGGAGGAGATATCAAGTTTGAACGACGTGCATTTGTTAAGGTAATTGAGTTTTTTGAGTGAGGTGACTGAAGAGTGGATACATAAAATGTCGTCAGAGAGTTTTGTCTATCCAGACGGAGTAATGGTATTGCTGTTATACACTGTAGACTAACCACGGGTGAACTTCTGAATGCCCCAGTGGCCAGTCTCAAGGCTTGATTCTGTATTGTGTTTAAAGCTCTCTTTACCTTCTGTGACGCTGAATCATATAAGAAGTCCCCGTATCTCAGTTTAGGGAGAATTAGAGATTTGTACAGTTTAATTAATGTTGGGAAGTCTGCGCCTTATTTAGCGTTAGCTAAGGATTTTAGTATATTTAGATCTTGAGTAGCACGGGTTTTGAGATTTCTGACGTGTGGAGCCCAATTCAATTTGTTGTCAAAAGTTAAACCAAGAATTTTGGAAGAATTCATTAAAGGAATTGCTTTATTATTTAGAGTTAATATACTGATTTTTGGACAACTACGTATCTTGCAAAAATGTATGCAGACAGATTTTGTTGGGGAAACAAAAAGTATGTGGGGCAAATTAGGAGATCAATTAAAACCCGATTTAAAATACGGTAGAACAGAAAAGTCTAACATTGCCGAACATGCACTTGAAGCTGATCATACTGTAACATTAGATAATCTAAGATTAATTAAAGATGTATCTGATGGGAGATTGTTGAACGCATACGAAAATATGGAAATTATAAAATGTAAAAGTAGTTTAAATAATGACAGAGGGCCTATTTCTACAGTCCCCTCTACTGGTTACTTGACCGGAACTGATGGCCTAGCCCAGGTAATTAGTTCTGCTTGAGTAATTCAGATGTCAGGTTAAGTACAAATAAGGAAGATTTGTAGGTCAGCTTTAGAGTCAATCATCGCTCCTGATGAAGCTAACATGGTTAACGAAACGCTCGTCGAGCGCAAAAATAAAGTGTTTGGTGTAGTGGTGATATATACTGAGTAGTGTCATTGTGCCGAATATTCCACATTCCCAACATAGCCAGTTACTATTTGTTCCTTTTTCAAATAGTCAATTATACGAGGCTGGTTTGAAGAGTCCGTGCAAAGTCCGAGAGATGGCACCACCGGCGCGTATCGACGTTATGTTTAGTTAGTAGCATCTCTTGAATGAACGCACACCAAGTTTCAGCCATATTGGTCTATTTCTTTGTGTTTGGCATTCGTGTGAATCAAGGAAGTCGAGTGATTTTCAAGAAATGGACGAAAAAGAATTGTGTGGTGATTAAACATTACTTTATGAAAGGCAAAACGCCTCAGGAGACTAAAGAGAAGCTTGATACACATTATGGTGACTCTACACCTTCGATTAGAATAGTGGTTTCAAAATTTTCGGACTGGCTATATGGGCACAAGTGACACTGAACGTTCTGGACGGCCTGTGGAGGTTACGACTCCAGAAATCATTGATCAAATCCATGATATGGTGATGGATGACAGAAAAGTTAAGGTGCGTGAGATTGCTAGTGCTGTGGGCATCTCGACTGAACGGGTACATAATATTTTGCATAAACTTTTGGACATGAGAAAGCTATCCGCAAGATGGGTGCCGCGATTGCTCACGCTTGACCAAAAACGGAATCGTGTGAAGTGTTGCAAGGATGGTTTGCAGCTGTTCCAGAAGAATCCGGAGGACTTTAAGCGTCGTTTCGTCACTGTGGATGAAACATGGATACATTACTATACTCCTGAGACCAAACAACAATCTAAATAATGGGTTACCAAGGGGGAATCTGCACCAAAAAAGGCGAAGACCGTTCCTTCGGCCGGAAAGGTTATGGCGACTGTCTTTTGGGATTCGCAAGGGATAATCCTCATCGACTATCTGGAAAAGGGTAAAACTATTACAGGTGAATATTATTCATCGTTATTGGACCGTTTGAAAACCGAGCGGCAAGAAAAACGCCCGCGATTGGCCCACAAAAAAGTCCTTTTCCATCACGACAACGCACCAGCACACACCTCAGCAGTTGTGGTCGCAAAATTAATGGAAATAGGATTCCAACTCGTTTCACATCCCCCCTATTCTCCAGACTTGGCTCCCTCGGACTACTATTTGTTCCCCAATTTGAAGAAATGGTTGGCGGGACAAAGATTTTATTCAAACGAGGAGGTGATTGCAGACACTAATGGATATTTTGCAGACTTGGACAAATCCTATTATTCGGAAGGGATCAACAAACTAGAACATCGTTGGACGAAGGGTATAAGCCTAAAAGGAGACTATGTCAAAAAATAAAAAAGGTTTACCCCAAACACATAAGTAGTTTTTATTTTTGCACGGACTTTTCAAACCAGCCTCGTAATAATACCTCAAAATCTCAACAAACAGTTTCTGTCACTTTTCCCGTCAATAAAACTGTTTTCGTTTTTTTCGGTGCACTTTGATCTGCGCCAACCCACTGTTTTGATTCCCATTTTGTCCCCGGGCTGTAATAGTTGATCCACATTACGTCTACAATCACAAAGCGGTGCCAGAAGTCCTTCGCATTAGGCTGCAACTTTTCTAGACACAATTTTGACATGTACGTTTTTGTCTGGAGTCGCATTGAGCTTTTTCATGCAAAGTATTATCTACCCGTTCATATGAGATGCCTACTCTTTTAGAGATCCTAAATTTTATCGACTAGCAGCATCTGCAGTGCTCATACGATGACGTTTAAATTCATAAATATTCATTCATTCATATTCATAAATACAGGTCTTGAGTGCTAGTACAGAGTCCTCATGGACATCCTTAAGTTCAGTTTCTATTTGGGCCACAGTTCAGTTTTTAAATAAAAATGCTTTATCACTGCACCATTTTCGGCTTTATGCATTTCTACGAAATATGTACCAACTATCACCAACGATAGCTGGCAATAACCAACTGCGCGTTGAATCTATTTGAAACTTTCAATACGACCGTTACAAGAATCACGCTTACGAAGAACCTTATCAATGAAACCCTGTTACTGCCTCCAGGGTGGCCTGCAGTTCCCTTTCGAAGTCAGTCAAAGGCTGCCGAACTAGGCGAATAGTGGATGCGATAATAGTCATGGAATTCTTCGTCAAAAACTGTTGCATGTAGAACTGTGGGCCGGGCCGGCTGGTGCAGTGTCGTGACGCAGGAGGAAAACTCCTCGCTCCAAGGCCATTTTCTAACCAATAGAAAGTTCATGTTTAGAACTATCTGGTGATGGTCTTCACGAACGATTTGCACAATTTTGGCGATGATTTTAAGCGTGGATGCTGTCGAAGTTGTTTTAGACGCTTGGAAGGCACATCGCCTTCCATCATAGTTCGATCGGTGTTAGGTCGTGAAAATTATTAAAAAACTTACGTCCCTAAATGATGTTCCAATTATTTCATATGTTTCAGTAGTACTTTTCTCGAGTTTAAAACAAAATGTCAGTTGTGAAAGTGACAGAGAGACACAATTACAACTTTACGAGAACGTTTATATAGAACAAGTTGAAACTTGGCAGGCAGCTTTGCTAGGGATGTACCTACCGCTACCTATTAGCGCGAATCGATATTATTTCGCGTTTTTATTATACAGCCTTAGTGCAGGAACTGTCGATTCGCACCAAGTACATAATAATCTACTTTCCATATTAAGTGATAGCGAATAGCTTCTGTTTATTAAAATATTGAAATGACAAAGGGAACTAGTTTCGATTTCTTAAAAAGGCATCATCTCTTCTTCTTCTTCTTGACGTGCCACATTCGATACGGATGTAGGCGACCCTCTCGCTTTTGCCTATGGTTGGTCCCTTTTTAAGTGTTCCATAGATAAAGGAAACCTACAGTTTAATGCCGGCTCCGAATAATCAAAAGCTTTACTAGGCATGATACTACGGGTTTTTTGCCATTGCTTGAGAGAGACACATTACAAAGTATTTTTTTTAATTTATTATTTTTCGAGCCAAGATTTCAACTCAGGTCTTCGGCGTAGAAATCAGATACCTTAGACACTACATTTTATTCTTAGAATTACGTTATTTTATTAGTGTTAATTCGTTGAAACTCTGCAAGGAATAACTATAAAAGATAATTGAAAATCCCTACACCTCGAACTTCCAATATAATCATCTTTAAACTATTCAAGCGAATTGAAAACTTTCTACACTTCCACTTTGCTAGGACGCAAGGAATTATATTAATGGAAGATATTTATTTTAATCTTCAAAGGATTTAAGTGCGCAGTTCTCTGAAAGTAATTTGTACTTTACTACATACAGTCAGTCCAAAAAGTTTTCATACACCAGCTGCTTTCTACACTATTTTTCTGTTAGGTTTAACTAATTAATTGGAACTATGAGAAAACAAGTTTAAATTAATATTTGAAACTTAACCAACGAGAATTAGTATTAAAAACAACTACGAAACATTTTACTTAGAAGTTGTTTGTTATAAAAACGTAAATAAAATTAATGTCAAAAAAGTATCCATACACTTTAGGCGTAACTTTGGAATCTGTCTTTTTGTCAGAAGCGACCTCTCTTGTCAACGAGAAGAAGCTCTGGAGCCCTCAAACTTTGATGTTATGTGGTTAAAAATAACGACTCAACAAACCACAAGGTTCATCTGTATCCTGTATCGACCACCAAGTGATACCAATTTTCGAATACTTTTCGCTTCTCTTGCAGACACCATCGATCATTTACAAAGTAACTATCCAAGTGCCGAAATTGCCATCCTGGGCGACTTTAATGTCCACAATATCAACTGGCTCAAATATTCAAATACTACCGACGAACAAGGTCGTGAAGCTGAATCATTCTCAATCAGTTATGGCTTAACTCAGCTTATTGACGAACCAACACGGATCCCTGATTGAGACGGGGAGTTCGCCAGTCTTCGTGATCTGTTTTTAACCACCAATCCGGAGATTTACACGGTCACCGTAAATCCGCCGTTAGGTTCTTCCGACCATAAACTGCTTTCGACATCAAGTATCCTGCCAATCAGTGACAGAGAGACGCCTAGGCCGCGCAAGATTTGGCACTACAAATCTGCTAAATGGGAAGATCTCATGGAATACTTTCGAACTTTCTCTTGTTTTCGTTTGTTTTCGATCCGATAACCCATCTGACTGCGCCAGGGAGGTCTCCGATGTTATTTTGGCTGGTATGGAAGCTTACATCCCTTTTTCGAAGAAATGCTCCTCCAACGGCAAGCCTTGGTTCGACCGAAAATGCCAAGAAGCTGTTGCTTCTAAACATATTGCCTACCGACAATGGCGTGAAAATCCTAACACCGTAAATCGAAACATCTTTGTTCATGCCCGGAACAGATGCAAGGGAATTATCGACGAAACCAAGGAGGCACACAATCAACGAATTAGAAACAAACTTCTCGCTTGTCCCAACAATTCCAGGTCCTTTTGGGCAGTCGCTAAGGCAGTTAGTCAAAATTTTACCAAATCCACCATACCACCACTCACACGGCCAGATAATTCCATTGCAACCACACCTGTTGAGAAAGCGAACTTGTTGGCTGAACTCTTTGCTTCACATTCTACTGTCGATTTCCAAGGAAAAACACCACCTACTATTCCCATATTGCAGTCAAGGATGCCCGATGTTGTCTTCAGACAGCGCATCATAAAGCGTATTTTTATGAAGCTAGACACCAA
The DNA here is from genome assembly GCA_019049505.1 of Pachyrhynchus sulphureomaculatus. Taxonomy (NCBI): domain Eukaryota; kingdom Metazoa; phylum Arthropoda; class Insecta; order Coleoptera; family Curculionidae; genus Pachyrhynchus; species Pachyrhynchus sulphureomaculatus. Next base: position 89,338,360 of record CM032448.1, read on the forward strand.
GAAGGCTTCTGGCGCTGACGGAATACCTGCCATAGTTCTCAAAAACTGTGCAAGGGAACTAACACCAGTTTTCTGTAGACTTTTTAACCTATCCTACAGAAAGGGAATATTTCCGTCCTGCTGGAAATGTGCCACGGTTCAGCCGATACCTAAAAAAGGTAAGAAGACCTTGCCAAATAACTACCGACCAGTTGTACTGCTTTCAATAATATCGAAAGTCATGGAAAAAGTTATCAATGAGCATCTTCTAAAATATCTTGAACGATTCAATATTATTAGCGATCACCAATATGGTTTTCGTAAACATAGATCAACAGGAGATCTTCTGACTTATGTAACACATGTTTGGAACAACGCAATTGAACACTTTGGAGAATCTCGAGCGGTTGCTCTTGACATATCCAAGGCATTCGACCGTGTTTGGCACGATGGACTGTTGGCTAAGTTGCGCTCTTATGGTATGTCTGAAAGGTTCTGTTTGTGGCTCTCATGTTTCCTCAGAGAGCGTTCTTTACGAGTGGCGGTCGACGGATTTCTTTCTAACACCCTCACTATCAACGCCGGTGTGCCCCAGGGCTCCATACTGTCTCCCACTCTCTTTCTCATTTACATTAACGATCTGCTGGAAAAGACCGGGAATCCAATCTATAGCTTTGCAGATGACAGTACGCTTGTCTCTTCATTCACCTTGAAAGCTCGGACATCGGCTGCTCAGGCGAATATCCGCAGACAGCAGGAGGTCGTTCAACTTAACAAAGACCTGGAAGAAATTCTATCTTGGGGTGACAGTAACCAAGTGGAATTTAACGCTACAAAAACCCAAGCGGCAGTTTTTTCTAAAAAAGTTAACGTTGCTGAACCCGACATAGTTATGTCGGGGCATTCCATTCCCCTAGCATCGTCGCTCAATTTGTTGGGCGTTAGTTTGGGAGCAAATATGTCTTGGCATGAACATGTTGCAGGCATAGCAAGGAGAGCTTCTCAAAAGTTGGGAATATTATTTAGAACCAGAAAGCTTTACACCCCACAACAACTGTTAATTCTTTACAAAGCCTAAATTCGACCAACTATGGAATACTGCTCCCACGTTTGGGGCTCCGCTCCCAAACATACACTGCATTTGTTGGATTCTGTTCAGAGAAGAGCGGTCCGTCTGATTGGGGACCCGGAATTTACAGCGATTCAAGAACAACGTGCATCGCTTTTCCGCACTCGTGCCGCTCCTGGAGCGCTTTAGGGACTTCCCTGCAGCACGTGTGCTAGACCAATAAAAAAAAATAAAACACTCAAGAACTGTATTGAAAAAAACACGTTATAATCAGCCGCATTTTATTAAGCTATCTGTTGCTCGCTAAACTGAAAACAAATGAATAATTTTCGGCCATACTTTATAATCTGTCACTTATTGCTAGTAATTTTGCAGTGAGTTTTCAAAATAGTATTAAAAACCGGTCAAGTGCAAGTTGAACTTGCACAATTAGTGTTCCGTACGTTGATTGTTTTCAAAATAAAAATTTTTGTTAGGGTGGTATAAAAAATGATCAGTGACTTCACAAAACACACCCCAAATGAGTTTTCAATAAAGTTTGTTTCCAATCTTTACTGAAAACTGGTGACCTTGAAATTCTGTTTTTTTTTTTTATATACCAAATAAATTATTAAAGGTAATGCACTCGTGATAATTTTCGTTCAATCTATACCCCGTGGAGAATATTCCAGAATTTTTTCAAAATTTTTTGATTAGTACTTTTCGAGATAAGGTAGGGGACAGCGATTTTTTAAAAGTAATACGAAGAAAAGTGTGCGCAAGTATTACATTATATACGAGTTATATATATATATATATATATATATATATATATATATATATATATATATATATATATATATATATATATATATATATATATATATACATATTTTTACTCGTGTTTTCACAAGCTTTCATTTGACACCACACTCGATGAACTAGTAAAAAAAAAATTTTTTTCACTTCCGATTTCACCCCTCAAAACGAACCCCTTAAGTCAAAATTTATGTTACGGTGGTATAAAATGATCAGTGACTTCACAAAACACACCCTAAATGAGTTTTCAACAAAGTTTGTTTCCAATCTTTACTGAAATCTGATGACCTTGAAATTTTTGTTTTTTTTATATACCATATAAATTATTAAAGGTAATGCACTCGTGATAATTTTCGTTCAATCTACACCCCGTGGAGAATATTCCAGAATTTTTTTCGAAATTTTTTGATAAGTACTTTTCGAGATAAGGCCCGGGACAGCGATATTTCGCGAATTTTTAAAAATAACACAACGAAAAGTGCGCGCAAGTATAATATTATATATATATTTTTTACTCGTGTTTTCACAAGCTTTCATTTGACACCACACTCGATGACCTAGTAAAAAAATTTTTTTTTCGCTTCCGACTTCACCCCCCAAAACTAACCCCTTAAGTCAAAATTTAATTCTCAAAACTACATGGCTCTGATGAGGCCATCAATTCCTATATTACTACCACATTTCACCTTTCTATGTCAAATAGTTTCGGAGAAAATCGGGTGTGTGACAGACAGACAGACAGACAGACAGACAGACAGACAGACAGACACCGAAGTGATCTTATAAGTGTTCCGTACGGAACACTAAAAATGAGCGAAAGAAATTGTGAAATTCCACTTTAAGTTTAAAAGATCATAACTGTTTTTGGAAAGATGGAAAATCCTACAAAAATATAGGACAAATTGTTAAAAAGACGCATGCTTCTGTTCTGTACATTGTAAACCAGTATAAATCAACGGGTTCCTATAAAATTCGACAAAGCTCCGGTCGTCCTAAGAAACTGACTCCACGTGAAGAGGCCAGTATCGTTAGACAAATAATTATAAATCCCAAGAGAAGTGCACCAGAGGCAAAAGACGGGGGCAGACGGGAACTATTTTCGAAAAATGTTTGTTCACAAACACTGAAAAATTGTTCACACAGGGCAGACTATAAGAGGTGTGCAGCCAGGAAGAAGCCGTTAATTTCGGAAACTAATCGCAAAAATCGGTTAGCTTTTGATAGGGAATACGTTACTAAACCTCCTGAATTTTGGGAATCCGTAATCTTTAATGATGAAACTAAAATTAACTTTTTTGAGTCTGATGGCACAACTAATGTTTGCAGAAAGAAGAGTACCGCATTCTATATTAAAAACATTTGTTTCACGGTGAGACAAGGGGATGGCAGTGTTCTGGTTTGGGGATGCATGTCCGCTGGAGGGATTGCAAATTTACATTTTATTAATGGTACCATGAATCAGCATGTTTATCTGAACATTTTGAGAGACAATTTAACATAAAGGGTCTAAAAATTAGCATTCGAAAAAAGTTATATTTTCCAACAGGACACTGATCCGAAACATACCGTAAACTTGGTGCGAGAATGGATGATCCATAATATGCGATACCAGCTTCATACACCTCCGCAATCACCCGATGTTAACCCTATCGAGTATTGGAGTAAGTTCCTCCAATACTCGGCGCGTTCGCAAACATAATGTGTCAAAAAGAGAAGAATTAAAAAGTAGAATATTGAACAAATGTTAGAACATGCCAGCAGAAGTTACTAGAAAGGTGGTTGCAAGCATGACAAAAAGGTTACAGGAGATTTTTAAGGCCAACGGAGGTCCCACTAAATATTAGTTTAAACCAGAGGTGTCAAACTCAATTTTGCAGAGGGCCATATATTAAATTTAGAATGTGTAGGCGGGCCAGATTCAAATAAAAAAAATGTACTGAATTATTATAACATTTTTATTTATTTAATTATATAGTATATAATATACGGTTGTTAAAAATTATATCAAAGTTATAAAAGAGGATAATTATTTTAAGCTCGAGGATCCAGATACCTGACTTCTCTTGTTTTTGACAAGCTCATTGATGTCAGGTATCATATTCGTTGTAGTTATTTTAAGAATTGATTGGAGATGTTCATTCGAAAGTCTTGTGCGATGTTTGTTCTTATTTATTTTCATGACGGAAAACATCTGCTCACATAAATAGGTGGTACCAAACATGCAGGGAATGCGTGCTGCATGCTTTTTTAATTCCGGGTAGTTATCCAAACTCTTGAAATATTGTGTATAAAATGTAAGAGCGTTAATCTCTTACGAAAATTTTTCTTTCAAAATACTGTCCGATTGAAGATCTATCAACACCATTTGCGAATGAACTGGTGCCTGTGAAGCTTCAAAATTGAATGGATTGTTGAAAATTGGGAATTCCATTTCATTCATTTTGTGAAAGTCTTCAAAACGATTGTTGAATTCCGTGATCAAATTTTGCAGAAGTTGAGAATATTGATCCAATTTTTTTTGGTTCACTGTGCCAAATGATTTTAAATGAGGGAAATGATCCAAAGTTTAATTTTTTACCTGATTTTCCCACAGCCTCAACTTTGTTTCAAAGGCTTGAATACATGAATACATTTGAGTGACAATCAGATTTTTACCCTGTAACTTTACATTCAGATCAGTCAAGGGTTTATTCATATCTACCAAAAAGGCACAATCAACCCACCAGTCATTGTTATAATCAATTGGGTTGCCTTTTTCTAACATGAAAGCTTGAATAGGGTCACGTAATGCAAAATTTTTTTCTAAAACTACTCCTCGACTGAGCCAACGAACTTCGGTGAAGTAAGGAACATCAGAAAACTTTTCGTCCAAATCTTGTAAAAACTGCCTGAACTGTCGGTGATTTAGTCCTCTGCTCCTTATTAAATTTACTATTTTAATTATAGGTTGCATGACATGGTCCATTTTTAAATGTTTGGATGCCAATGATTCCTGATGAATTATACAGTGAAATCCCACAAAATTCCCTGATGTTTTCTGTTTTAATTTAGTTACAACCCCCGAATGTTTGCCAGCCATGGCGGGAGCGCCATCCGTAGTTGTGCTGCTAAGTATATTCCAGTCGAGTTCATATTCTGCTATCAAATGCTCAATTGCAGAATAAATATCATTTGCTGTTGTAGTACCTGTCAATGGAACGCACTTTAATAGTTCTTCAGTTATTTCAAAGTTACTGTTGATACCTTGTATAAAAACAGCAAGTTGAGCTGTATCAACAGTATCAGTGCTCTCGTCAACAGCCAGTGAAAAGTTTGTAAATTCCTTAATTTTCTCCTTTAGTTGAAGAACCAAATTTTGAGATTAATCATTTATTCTTGAAGCAACAGTGTTTCTTGACAGCGAAATATTTTGAATTATTGACTTTTGAAATGGAAACGAAACATCGGCAACTTTCAACATACAGTCTTTAATAAAATCACCATCAGTGAAAGGTTTTGATCTCTTCGCGATTTCTAATGCAATAATAAAACTTGATTTCAGGGCATCTTCGCTCTCAGTATTAGCTTTAGTAAACATCGATTGTTGACCTTGAAGTTTAGATTTTAAAGATGACAATGTGTCCATTCTTATTTTTTCAGTGTAACAATCGAATTTTGATTTATGATTCGTATCATAGTGTCTCTTCAAGTTAAACTCCTTATAAACAGCAACTGTTTGATTGCAAATCAAACACAGTGGTTTACCTTTCCATTCTATGAAAAAATATGCAATTTCCCATTTAGACTGAAAAACTCTACACTCACTATCCACTTTACGTTTTTGTGACATTATGCCAAAATCGTAACAATTATGGAACTCGACACAACAATTATGGATATCGCACGCGCACGACACAAACAAATGCATAATACCTTCACAATCACTACTTCGCAGTACAACTAAAATCCTTCTCCAACCGTAGCGCTTCGATTACTCGACTCACACTCAACTGACTCACGTCGCGCCGACGCACTCCTTTTATAATATCGATAAGGAAGGTTCTAGTCTAGATTCGATGCGCGTGGAAGATTCTATTGTTCTCAACAAAAACAATAGGGTATTTCCGCTTGTTGCTAAGAGATGGCGTTACTGTCTATCTCTCTCGCTTGTCAAGGCACGCGCTGCCCTTGAAATTACTTATAAATGTAGTGTGTGCATTTTAAAACTTCCGTAGAGGAATCGAGTGAAGTCTAAAAGCTCTAAAAAACATGATTCTTCTTTCTGTGACACATTGCGATCGCGGCCTTATTGATACGTCCCGGGGGCCCGATGCGGCCCGCGGGCCGTATCTTTGACATCCTGGTTTAAACGAAGTTGTTATTTTCCGTTAAACTCCGTCAAACTATTACTGGTAATTGTAAAGTGTATGGAGACAATTTTGACATTAATTTTGTTTACATTTTTATAACAATGATGTAAAATGTTCCGCAGTGGTTTTTAATACTAATCCTCGTTGGTTAAGTTTCAAACATTAATTTAAACATGTTTTCTCATAGTTCCAATTAATTAGTTAAACATAACAGAAAAATAGTATAGAAAGCAGGTGGTATATGGAGACTTTTTGGACTGACTGTATGTCTAGTGCAAAAAGTCTTTTAATTTTAAATGTGCTCAAAAATCCTTGTTAAAAGTATAGAATACAATTTTAACGAGTTATAGTTATTTTTACCTTTTGTCAGTTTTTTAATTCTAGTGCCATAGGGTGGCATAATAAACTTGTTGACCCTCGATCCGGATGGTTTGTCGAAATGATTAAAAATACTGAAGAATGACTAAATATTGAGTTCATACTAGATGGCGATAGCAAGTACAATATTATCTAGACTTGATTTTTGAACTTTTAAAAAGTGTAATTTTTTTGAACATTTTTAAAATTTAATTAGAAATTTTCACCACTCCGTTAAGGAATTTAAACTCTCTGCCTGTGTAACAATTATAACTTTATTAATTAAAATATCAAATTCCATAGTGTTCGGTTTCAAAAAAAAAATCTCCACTTACATGCAGTGTACTCGGAAAGTTCTAAATTTGTTTGACCTTCTAGAGAATCGCTTCAATCGAATAGATGGAACTTGGTTGTGATCCTTATGTTACAAATGAATTTTGGTACTCAAAAATTATTTCCTATTTATTTAAGTATTTATTTTTTAGGTTGGTAGAATTGTTATTAACATGTGACTAAAATTTTAACAATATTTACTTTAATAAATTATAAATTAAAGTCTATTTTGTAATTCTGATAATTATCTTTTTGTGTGTCGTTATTCTTAAAATAAATTAATTTGTTGAGCAAAGATGTACATTAAATTTTGTCATAAAAACGAAATCCCTAGTACCGATAAATTAAAAATGTTAGAAAAGTATTACGGTTTCGAAAGGCCAAAAGTTGAAGCAGTTGAAAGCAAACCGCGCTGTGGGAGCATATTCACAGAAGAAAACATCAACAAAATCAAAAATCACCATTTAAATATTAGAGATTTTGTAGACTTTACTAAAACATCAATTGGATCAATGCAATCGATTTCGAAGAATGATTTAGACTGGCCTCATTTGTTGTCGCGTTCTGCGTCAAAAAACTCATTTTCTTAAAAACCATTCTCGTGTTGAGGACCCGCAGGAGTTCCTAAGATTGCTCCATCTTCAAATGTATAATTACTAATGATAAGACGTGGATGTTTTCATATCACTCGGAAACACCGCAACAATCAAGTGAATCTCCTAAGAAAAGGAAACCAAAACCGAGAAAACCTCGTCAAGGGTAAACAAAAATCATTTACTGTGGTGTTGTGCACAAAAGCCCTTTCCAACTGAAAAAACAGTTAATACGGAGTATTATTTAAGCGTTATGGGTCGTGTAGGTAAGTCGTATTATGAAAAAGCCTGAATTCGGGCAGAATAATTCCTAGATTTTGCATCATGATGTGCATCATCGCAAAATACAACAATTATTTGTAGCCTTTTAAGTAAAAATAAAACGATGACCTTTCTACAAGTACTGTCTCTGCTATATATGACGTCGGCTGACTTTTTCCTATTTTCCCAAGCTAAAGTCTTCGAGGACGTTTGAACGCTATAGAAACTATAAAAGAGAATTCGCTGGCTGCCTTGGATAATACCGGAAGTTACGTATATCAAGAGTTCTGTTGCAGGGGAAGGAGACTACTTTGAAAAGAATCAAATAGATCTGGATGGATAAATTTTGTAGTTTATTTAATCAGAATTTGAAAATAGGGCTATAACCAAAGTATTTTTCTTTGTCTTCTTGCAAATATATTACAATCATAAAAAAATGCCATTTCTCCAAAAAGCTTGACGTTCACCCGTATTATGATTCGCTTCGATACTTTTAAAGAAGTAAACTTTGTAATTTAATCGTTTAAAAATTTAAATATTTATTAAATTATTTTCCATATCCCATGCAATATTAAGATAAGAGTAATGGAACTTTCTTAAATCTTTCTAATAACTTATTCTTACGTCATAGTCAGCTGCAGAGGTCAGGGTTGAAAGGAGTTTAAGTGATTTTTCCATTTAACGAGAATATTATTTATGGTTATTATTATTACTATGTTTTTGTCGTATTTTTAGAATAATGATGCTCATTATCATTAAATCAAAACGAATAAATAATATTAAATGTTATTTACTTATAGGTCGGGAAATAATTGCATGATTTTATCGGCAACGATCAACCCAGTGGGTGATTTTTTAAGGTATTTACCTAGCGATGAGAGCAAACTGGTAGAGCTTAAAAAAATTGGTTTTCTACATAACTACCGTATCCAAAAAAATTATGTCGTTTGCGCCTCAAAAAACGCCGCAACAACCGATTTCTACTCATTATCTGAGAAAAATTGTCGGCTCCTGCGTTGTTTCTTAAGCTGTTGGAACAAAAAGAAGCCGCAGGACACTAAATGGAGGCTATAGGCTTCCAATAATGACTTGACTGTGCGATCCTTCTCGATCCTGTGGTTGTTGTGCAACAGCAAAGTTTTGGTTCTCCATGAATTCGGACATTTTTAGTGTTCCGCACGGAACACTTATAAGATGACGTCGGTGTCCGTCTGTCTGTCTGTCTGTCCGTCCATCTGTCCATCTGTCTGTCCGTCTGTCACACCCGGTTTTCTCCGAAACTATTTGACGTAGAAAGTTGAAATTTGGTACTAATATAGAAATTGATTGCGTCATCAGAGCCGTGTAGTTTTGAAAGTTAAGTTTTGACTTATGGGGTAGTTTTGGGGGGTGAAAAATTTTTTTACTAGGTCATCGAGTGTCAAATGAAAACTTGTAAAAATATTGGTTCAAAAATATCTATAATGTCTTACATGCGCACACTTTTCTTTGTATTAGTTCGAAAAAATCGCGAAAAATCGCTGTCCCCCCCTCAATCACGAAAAGTACTGATTTTTGAAAAAATTCTGGAATATTCTCCACGGGGTGTAGATTGAACGAAAATTATCACGAGTGGATTATCTTTAATAATTTATCTGGTACATAAAAAAAAACCAAAAATTTCAAGGTCATTAGTTTTCAGTAAAGATCGGAAACAAACTTTGTTGAAAATTCATTTAGGGTTTGTTTTTGTAAAGTCACTGATCATTTTATACCTCCGTAACAAGAATTTTTATTTCAGAAGCAATCAACGTAGGGAACACTAATTGCGCAAGTTCAACTTGCACTTGACCGGTTATTTCCTACTGGCCTGCTTCAGCTTTTAAGTCGTCTTTCCGTAAACCTTTTCATTAATTTTGGAGTTTCAATGTTTGATGGTATCAAACGTTTTATAGAAATCAAAAAAAGCAAATCAGATATTCAAATTATATTCAACTGACTTTTCCTTTAGTATTCGGATTGCAAATTAGTACTTCTAATAATGGGTGGAATGTAGTATTATGTACGCCACACGTAGATATTCTACGCAATAAGTAGAGTTCTAAATATGCTCCACCCTCATATTAACACACTGCCCTGTAATCCGTCCATTTTTCATCAAATTTAAACTATGATGATACCTCGAACATCGATCCTCCGCATATTACGCGTCGGTTTACATCGATATACTTTATCTCGTACCGTATACAAAGTTTTAATCATTTTGATCTACGTTTATCATTCAGCGGTAATTGGATTTCGAAGTTTTTTAACCGAACATTTCACAATGCCCAGGGATAGCTTACTGTATAGAATCATTCGAGGTTCAACTCATACGGGTGAGCGAGTTTAGCTAAAAGCTGAAAATAAATAAATGTATACAGAGCGGTAACAAAAATATAAATAACTAAAAATAAAAAAAAAAAAGATAACATACTACAGGATAAAGCACCCAGGTAAGGCCTTGCCGAAACGTCTGCAAAATTCCACTGGAACTTCACATGATGCCGCAGGGTAGAATCCTCCAGATAGGTCTGGAAACAAATATCAACAAAACCAAATTCTTAACTAACGATACAGAATAAAACCAAGATATAATGATACTAGAAAATACACAAAAAGAGAAAGTTGTAGTTACGTATACCCGGCCAAAAATTTGAATTGTCAAAAAGAACTTGAAAGCAGATCTGCAAAAAGGAGTATCTATGTCCTGGTCAGCGTTAAGAAGACTACGGGGAATATTTAAACCCTACGTGCCTAACATACCTAAAGCACAGATTTTCGACCAGTATGGTCTCCCAGTCCTTATCTGTGGAACAGAAACATGGGCACTAAATAAAAGTATGCTAGATATATATAGTTTAAATATATCTAAAATACTATATATAGAATACTATATCTATATATAATAGACCACAACTGACTCGGTGAGCCATGGAGAGAAAAATTCTAATTCTAACATTACACTTAATGATCTACCAAACATACAAAAAGACGAAGACCCATGGTAGCAGACGTAATAGAAAGGGCATATACATTAAAGTGGAACTGGGCAGGGCATATTCGAAGGAAAAAGGGCAATCGGTGGACACGAAAAAATTATAGAATGGAGATCAAGAGCAAATAAAAGAAGCAGGGAAGGACTACAAACTAGGTTGTCAGATGACATACAAAGATTAATTGAGGATGACTGGATGAGAAGAATACATGATAGAGGACAATGGCCACAATTAAAGGACGCTTTTATTCGATGATGAATACAATAAGCTGAAGAAGAAGAGGAAGAAGAAGATATACAGATCGCAGACGTTTCGCCAAAGTCCCATTTGACAAATCGAAGGTTACCTGGTTGGTTAGCAGCCGAAGGTAAATCTCTTAGTTTACTACGACTATCAAGTCGAAACTACATTCATCAACTAATTTAAAACTCGTTTCTATTCAGTGAAGCTGCATTTTCCACGATATTAAAAAGCATCTCTAACATTTGCTGTAAAGTTAATAATAAACTGATTACTAAAATAGGAAAAATAAATCCCTAAAAATTGTCAAAATGTAAATTCGCAATCATTTGAGACTTTGAACCGAGCCCTTGGGGATACTGTCAGAAAATAATGAATTTTCTTGTAACTGCGCGAACTCATCGCACTACGGGGTCATTTTCAGATATACGAGGCATGTTTTTTAAGTAAGTACCGTTTTGGAATTAAAAAAAGACGTGCAAAGATATCGCTATAATTTTATTTTTACATGAAAGCATGTACCTTAATCTACTTTTCTACATAATTTCCGTGAATATTGAGGCACTTGTCATAACGTGGCACCAGTTTTTGAATACCCTCCTCATAAAATTCTGCCGCCTGACTTGTTAACCACTGTATCACAAATGTTTTGACTTCGTTATCGTCTTGAAGACGCTGACCACCCAGGTGCTTCTTCAAGTGCAGGAACAAATGGTAGTCGCTGGGCGCCAGATCAGGGCTGTATGGAGGATGATCTAGAGTTTCCCATTTAAAAGATTTGATGAGATCTTTGGTCCGATTAGCCACATGTGGACGGGCATTGTCATGCAGCAAAACGATACCCTTACTCAACTTGCCACGTCTTTTGTTCTGGATTGCACGACGCAGATTGTTCAATGTCTCACAATAAGACGCTGCATTGATTGTCTCATTACGAGGCAGAAACTCCACTAGCAATACTCCTTTTCTGTCCCAAAAAACTGTGCACATGATTTTGCGGGCAGAAATTGTTTGCTTAAACTTCACTTTTTTGGGTGATGATGAATGTCGCCATTCCATGGATTGTTGTTTCGATTCTGGTGTGACGTAGGCCACCCATGTTTCGTCACCAGTAACAATTTGGTCTAAAAAATGTTCACCTTCATTGTGGTACCGCTCAAGGAAAGTCAATGCACTGCCTAAACGTTGGGTTTTTGTGCAAATCCGTCAACATTTTTGGAACCCAACGTGAACACAATTTCCGGTAATTCAAGTTCTCGGTCACAATGCGATACAAAACACTACGAGAATATTGAGGAAAGCAGTCGCACAATGATGAAATTGTAAAGCGTCTGTTTTCTCTCACCTTTTCGTCCACTTTCTGCACCAAATCTTCATTAACGACCGAAGGACGCCCACTCCGTTCTTCATCATGCACATTTGTGCGGCCATCTTTAAATGCTCTCACCCATTTCCTTACCATTCCATCACTCATAATGTTTTGTCCGTAAACTTCACAGATCTCACGATGAATATCGATTGGTTTTACGCCTTTAGCACTAAGAAATCGTATAACAGCCCGTACTTCACAATCGGCGGGACTCACGATTGTCGGAGGCATCTTAAACACTCAGTAAACAACGTATACAATGAAGAATCAGACTGTAATGGCGTCAGTGCGTAGACATGAGATGTAGGTTACCAGCGCGCATGCGCGGAACGCCGACCGTATCGCTGCGGCGGCGGAATCGCAAAACGGTACTTACTTAAAAAACATGCCTCGTACATTTCATTATCATTGGTTTTATACATGTAATTAGATAGAATCGATCGACACGTGGCGCTAATACTTCACATCCGTATGAGGTTCAGGTTGGTACTCCTCGTACAACGCTTTTCAAGCAGTCTTTTATATGGAGAACATCATCCCTTTGGAATAATTTGCCCAGCGCTGTATTTCCCACCGAGTATAATTTACAGCTATTCAAGAACAACGTGAATCGCTTTTTCGGCTGGAGCGCTTAAGGGACTTTCCTGTAGCACGAGTGCTAGACCCATAAAAAAAGATCTGCTGGAAAACACCAGAAATCCAGTATACAGCTTTGCAGATGACAGTACGCTTATCTCTTCATTTACTTTAAACTCTGGAATTTCGGCTACTCAGGCAAATATCCGCAAATAGCAGGAAGTCGTTCAACTTAACTAAGACCTGGATGACACTAACCAATAATAATAATCGAAGGGGAGGTCCCACCTCCCACTCCACCTATGGTCGTTTAAGAGCACCCCGGAGGTGCCCCCGCGAAAAGGTACATTGTTCAGAAACGATAAACTCATTCCCTTCGATTATTCCTGTTCTTTTACCTTAATATTTAAGGACTGTTTATTTGGTCGAGAGATGCCCACCCTTATGTTGGGTTAATAACCCGGGGATACCTGTCAACTCCTCATTTCGAGCTCTTCATTTATTTTATGCTAAGTTAATTTTGAATTATCCGATCTTTAGTTATTTCAATTTAATCTAGCAGTGCGCAGCTCTTGCTTAAATACAGTCTCATCGAGATACTTACGACAACAGAGCTAGATGAAAAAGATATTAGAATTAATGGGGACAACAAATGAAAGCAAATATTGATGGCAACATGTCAAACGAGATCGAGATCTGTAAGGGTGTCCGTTCGTGTTCTCTCTCCAACCCTCTTTTACATTTACTCTGAACCAATAATCTGAGAGGCACTGGCCGAACAAAGTGGTATAAAAGTAAACGGACAGCACATCAAAATATCATATATGCAGATGATACTGCCATTGAGGCTGGTAATCCTGAAGACCTACAAAACTTAGTAGAAATAGTCCATCAATAAATATTTAGAACTATATGGCCTTAACCTCAATATTTCGAAAATCAAGTACGTTATAGCTTCTAAAAACCCCAAACCATAACCGGGAGTCCTTGACAATTAACAACACAGTACTAGAGCAGGTGAGGATGTTCAATTATTTGGGTACTACAGTGCAGAAATTAGATTTCGCGTCGAAAAGGCCAGGGTAGTATTCCTTCCAATGAGGACCTTATTCCCTTCGAAAGATTTAAGTCTGCAACTGAAGGTCACAATGTTGCGCTGCTATGTTTTCTCTGTTCTACTTTACGGAGTCGAATCGTGGACGATCCACGAAGCAAAGCCTTTGAAATGTGGCTATACCAACGTATCTTGAAAATTCCCTGGACACAACATGTAACTAATAACGAAGGGTCTGGAGGAAAAAGCGCAAATTGGAATATCTTGGGTACATCATGAGGAACGACCGGTATAGTTGCAACTAATACTTCAGGGTAAGCTTGAAGCAAAAAGAGGGCCAGACAGAAGACGTCACTCTTGGATGAAAAACCTGGTTCGGTCTCAGTTCGATACAGCTTTTTCGTATTGCTGCTAATAAAGTTAGAATAGCTCTGTTAATCACTAATGTCCGAAACGGACACTATTAGAAGAAAAATATTTATTTTATTTCTTATTTTGTTTTTCTCATGTTTCGTTTATTTATGTAAGCTTTGATTTTTTCTAATTTAAAAGGATCACAAAAAAAAACTACATCGTTAGGGCTTATTTACTTTTTTCATCCAATCCCTTTGATCCTACGTAAACATAAACTTTACGATCATAGCTTAAAGTTTCAATCAATATTTACTTGAAACTAGAATTTAATGAGTATTCCATCAACTTTGTCTTAGACAAATCCTTATGATGTTGATTATTCTATTAGAATAGGGGGAGCGTAGAGTATGTCTTTACAACATGTTAATATGAACTTTTCTGAAATGCTAGAAATTATCTTTCTCTCTATCCAACGAAAGAATAGTATGTTTTTTATATCATATCATTTGGAAAGTTCGCTAATCCATTCTATAGTATATGTCTTGTGCGTTATATTTAGGATTGCTGTCTCCTGCATTCTACTCCTGACTGACTGATACGCCGTTTGAAGACAATAACGAGCAACCTTGCCTGCACTATAGGAATAATTGGTGGTGCTTTTCATTGGAAATCGACAGTAGAATGTGAAGCAAATAGGTCAAGCAACAAGTCGCCTTTCTTAGCAGGTGTTGTTGCAATAGTCTGCAATAATCTGACCGTGTGAGTGGTGATATAGTAGATTTTTGTGAAATTTTGACTAATGGCCTTGGCGACTGACCAAAAGGACCTGAAATTGTAGGGGCAAGTGAATAGTTCTAAGCACAAAGGTAATTTATAAATACATATATCTTGTAAATACGGTGCTTAAGGAACGGTCATTTTGTCTTTCTTATTTACAAATTTGAGCATAACTTTTGCTTTCTGCGATGGTGTGTTATCGTGGTAAAAATCAATGAATTATTCTGTCACAATTCAGGCTTTTTTACGAATTAACTCAAGTGGATGACTCCTTATTAATTATTTTGAACCTAATAAAGCAAATGTCATGAAAATTGTGTCAGATGTTAAAAACAAATACTTTCATAGCTAACAACAGCGCCCAAAAAAATTAGTCCTGTAATAAATAAATAAATCACAATTTTGTCAGTCTTTGCCTCTACATTTTTATAAATTACAGCGCTTGACAAACAACTCATTGTTTCGGATCCTATTGATTTGTAAGCCACACATGTTTAGCGTTAAAAAAAGCCTGCGTAATCCTAAACATTACTAATAAAAAATAAATACCGAATAAAATATCAAACAAAAAACGATAAATCAACGTCACTCCGTTCACCCCGCTCTACTCTGGTAAGTTGGAGTTCGTACAAACAAATGCTGGCATGCCTAGGATCGAATTTTATATAGAGTAATGACGTCAGAGGTATATTAACGATTTTTTAATAATAATTGTCAATTTATTGACAAATATTAAGACTAATACAAGATTTGTCGGCTAAAATTAATCAACATCAACTTTTCTTTATTTGTGGCATTTAGGCAATTCTCCTTACTATTCGACATTATCTTTTACGAGGTCAGCCAATACTTCTTCTGCCCCGCGGTAATTTGTTTCGGGCTAACTTAGCTTTTTTTTATCGTTAGTAGGCATTTTTACCTTTTTTTATATCCTAAGGAGATCTGTGAGGAAGTCGTAATACCCATCAACTTTGTCCAAGTGCCTAAACATACATTCTTTTTTTATTAGTAGTGCTGCCACGGACGTTGTTGCGTTTCTGCAAATAACTACTACCTATGTATGTGGCCAGGCCAAACATGTTTAAATAAATTAGTAAATAAGAGACCTTCTGCACCGCAAGCAAGAACTAATAAAGTAAGCCAAATACAGTAGCGAAACTCAGGGGTAACCGTATAGAAAAATCAGGTCTCAGTTCTCAAGACAGCTAGCCGGAGATTTTAAATAAAAATAATGTTGCTGCGCAAAGTTTTATCATCCAAAATCAGATATTATACAAATGTATGAAAATTTTTGATTCAATAAAATGTCAAGCTGAGTAATATAAAAAAAAACAGAAAGAATGGAGCGCTTTGTTAGAAAAGAGATGAATACAAGTGAAAAACTTGACAGGAAGCCATTTTTAGAAAAAATGTTGCAGACAAAAGTTTTCGAACTTTCTCCAGAGTATTGAACAGGCATACCAGATTTTGGGCCCAACGCTTTGTTCGGACTCTATAAGGCCCAAAAGTGAAAACTGAAACTGGAATTGAAATTTTTATATACATATTTGAATTCAGCAACGAATTTTATGTCCGTATACAAATTGAATGTTTCTGGGCCTGATTGGGCCTCCTTGTAAGTACAATAAAATCCGACTCTTATAAGGATCTTTACCTGTGTTATTAGCCTTTGACACACGGAATATTCTTTTCTCACAGGTAGAATTATATTCAAGTTAAGCACGATGAATTTGAAAAAAAAATTTTTTACCACTCTAATAATTATGTACATATGTGAACGCATGGTTGAATAAATGATTTTCAAATCATTTTTAAACATTTTATAATTTTTGCACAAATTTTTAATTGGACAATTGATGACGCGTTTGGTTGCTGCAAGCCAAATCTTTGCCCTATAATCAAAAAAATGTCATAAAAGAAACTTATTCTCGGCGTACTTTGTCAACGGCACAACAGTAACCTTCTTTCCCCATGATTCTATAAATTGTTTGCCAACCTTTTCGATTCTCTTCATCTACAAACGTTTTTAATTCGCTTTTTATACAAACTATCTCTTCACATCAAGAAACCATCGACAATACATTTCAAAAGACACATTCCGAGATCAGATGTCAGCCTTGAACGACCATTTTAAAAGAGGGACCCGTTAGCGCACGCGACGTCAAAACACGTCACCAACTTGGGGCTCACTTTCGCTACTGTATTGGGCTTACTGTGATACTACGCCACGGAGCCACGGGCAGCCATTTCTGTAACTACTCTATTTTATTGTCATCTTCAGTGTATATTCATTGCTCTTTTTCCCGTTGCTTTTTCTACTGATTTCTTCGCTCTTTATTTGATTTCTCGGCGCATTTCTTATAATTCTTTTTAGTACTTTCATCTCCGCCATTGCCAGAAACCGTGATGTATTAGATTTGTCAGGTTTTATTAAGGTAATTAATGATCTTTTAGTAGATTTACACATCTTAGATTTGGATTCTGTTGTAATGTCTTAATTTTCCGAGATTGTGGTGTTTAAACATCCTGCCGCTTTGTAAGTCCTATTTATTTGGTCCTTAACATATAACTTCGTAGCAAGATAGCGTAAATCCCAAATACTTTTATATTTCCATAACCTGTTCAATAATTATACATCCAATTTTCATCCGTTCGGTTCCTTAGAGATTACCAAATATTTAATTTTTGAAACTGATTAAAGATTTTTTGTGTTAAATCTGTGAACTGATCCTTGTAAGTCTTCCTTTACAGTTATTAGTAAAAGCGTAAAAGAGTATGTTTACTTCGGTGTTCCTCATTCTGTAGTCTACTTGTTCAATTTATATTATTATGTCTACTAAACAACAGAGGTATTTTATTACAGACCCATCCGCACCCTCTGTTATATATACAAACTTTTTATGAAGATATTGGAAAACCATTTAGTACTAAAACTAGAGTTTTACTAAGCACGGCAATAAGCTGGGACTAATGATCATCTCCTCACAATCAAACTACTTATAGAAAAATATATCATGTATAATAAACCGTTGATTCTTATATTTGGAGATTATCGGAAATCGTTTGATTCAGTCAACCAGGACAAATTCTTTGAAGCACTTGATGAATGTGTAGGTATATAAATATTTTGAAACAGTAGATTAAGACCAAAGTAATTGGGTGATGATGATGATGATGATGATGATGATGATGATGGCTGTGTCTACTGGTTTAGTATGTTGTCCCCCTGGTTATTTAAAAATCTGAAATTTTTAAAGAAAGTAAATTACGTCTCTAAGTTCTACTCTGTCAAATGCTCTTTTTAGGTTAGCGAAACATTGCCAAACTGGTCCATTGTACTCGGTTGCATTTTTGTTTCAATTTTAGGGGGGCATTTAGCATGTTGATACTTTTTCAGTTTTTCTAGTTACTTTTAATCACGGATCTTGAACAGTAGAATTAGTATAGTTTCTTCAACTGTTGTAATTTTGTGTGGCTCTGATCTCTTAACATTGCTTTTTTATAGCTCCTAAAATGTGTGATTCATTCATTTTTCAAGAAATTCTCTCAAGTGCGTGAAGTTTTACGAGAAAAATGCACACTTGTGTGTAAGATCCATAATACAGTCTGTCAAGTAAGAACGTGACCGCTCGTATTCTTGAAAAAATGAATTGTGTGAAAATTTTTTGCCATCAATGTATTCTTTGGTGTGCTAACCATGACGCAATTACCTTAGTAAGTTCTCAAATCGCCTCCTGCATCAATAATCGTCTGGGATTTTAGAGGCATGCTGTCGACGAGATTATCTGCATACTCTACAAATTTTTCGCGTGACAATTGAGTCAAAATCCTCAGAGTCTTTCTTCTGAGCTTTCTCTTTACAAAGGACCAAACGTTTTCAATAGGGTTGGCGTCTGGCGATTGTGAGGGCCACTCTAGTATCTTATCGTGAACTCAAGCGGGCCGCTGCGCGACGTGATTTTCGCCCAGCAAAGGTTTTTTCAATGTGCTTCGGAATTTGACATCATGAGCACGAAGATGTTGTCAAATGGTCTCGTGGACACATTCAAACCCGAATTTCTTAATTTTGCCGCTCCTTGACACAGCGTCAATTTCGGGTCCCGTAAAAACAAAGACACGATACGTTTTTCGACTTTCGTAGTGACTTTTCCTACCCAGCTACGTTTTGTCGTCGTCGACTTTTTTCGTCTCATTAAAAACGATTTACTCATTTCTTCACAAACGATACCGACTTTTTAATAGATTTACCGGCTGCGGAGTGTATCATTTTAGGCCCCTTTGGATGGGAACAAAGAAAGACTGCTTCGAACCGACGCGCAAACAAGTAACTCATTTTTGGTTTTACGTGATTTCGACGAAAGTTCGGAATTGACTGATACTTTTACTAAAATGCGTCGTAGACAAAGGTTCCTCTACCGAATTTTTGTTGAATCACTAGAATTGCGTCTACCAAAAATGAATTATCGCGGACACGTCCTTACTTGACAGACTGTAAATGTGATGTACATGTTTTGTCGTGCATTACCACAGCAAGTTATCAAAAATTCATTAAAAATTTTGGTTCTCCTATTGTGAGCCATCCTGTTACGGCATAAAATATAATCTTTGTTCTAATCAGATACCTACTACGTTATCTTCATGATACTGATATATCTGGTGTTTTAATCGCCATTAAAGGTACTTTTTTATATAAAAATTTAAATTAAAATCGATTTTTAAAACTCTCTGTTTATTAAGCTTTAAAACTTGAATTCGCTTTCTGAATTTCTTGACAAATAAATTTTATTTGTCGAAATAAATCCAAATGAATGAGACAGTAAAAGTTATGGAAGGATACATGCAATATATGGACGTTAGGTTTGGCTGTTTAACATCTGGATAGACCGTTATGATACCTGTTGCCATTTTTATTCGTAAACAGTGTAAACTCTATGATTGTAACTCGACTGTACATAAATTCGACCGTCCAAATTCTTCGTGTTGTAACTCCGCTACAACACCTTAGTGTCGGAGGGTCGGAGTCCCTGCCGCGGGAAGCCCAGGGTGGAAAAATTAATGGCGACTCAGCATGAATTGGGCAGGTATGGCATTTTTCATTCCCTATTAATCCTTTCTTATCCTGTTTATGGGATTGGAGGGAACGTAACAGAGGAAATTTAATGAAAAAATGCGGTTTATTGGATTTTTTCGTGTAATTCGGAGAATTTTTTGATAATATTTATGATTGGAGTGGCTGCATTAAGGAAAAATAATTAAATTCGAAAGGTAGACACCCTAAAAAAGGGTTGCGATTAGGCTTTTAATATGTATTTATTTATATTTAATGTAATAAACGGAGTTTAAAATAAAAAAGCAAATTGTTAAATGAAATAAACGATCAAACGCAAGTTCCGTACGTTGATTGCTTTTAAAATAAAATTTTTTGTTACGGAAGTATAAAATGATCAATGGCTTCACAAAACACACCTCAAATGAGTTTTCAACAAAGTTTGTTTCTGATCTTTGTTGAAAACTGATGACCTTGAATTTTTTTTTTATATACCAGATAAATTATTAAAGGTAATACACTCGTGATAATTTTCGTTCAATCTACACTTAGTGGGGAATATTTCAGAATTTTTTCAAAATTTTTTGATCAGTACTTTTCGAGGTAAGGTGGGGACAGTGATTTTTGGCAATTTTACAAAAATAATACAAAGAAAAGGGTGTCCAAGTATTACATCATATATATTTTTGAACTCGTGTTTTTACAAGCTTTCATTTGACACCCCACTCAATGACCTGATAAAAATTTGTTTTTTCATTCCCGATTTCACCCCACAAAACTAGCCCCGTAAGTCAAAATTTAACTTTGAAAACTACATGGCTCTAATGGGGCCATCAATTTCTAGCATTGTGCCAAATTTCAACTTTCTATGTCAAATAACTTCGGAGAAAATCGGGTGTGATATACGGATAGATGGACAGACACCGAAGTGATCTTATAAGTGTTCCATACGGAACACTAAAAATACGTGTAGTATATTAAACTACACTCTTAGAACAATTATTTCATAAAAATAATTTAATTCTAAATGTGAACTGTTATGTCCTTGACACCCTTCTGAGCTAGCAGTTATTGGGAATGTAAATTGGAAAGCAGTTTATTCGAGAAAATTTTTTTGAATGAAGGCTATAGACCTGTTTGAAGTGGGTGATGTCACCCCATCCTGCTAAAACAGGTTATCTGGTTACAAGTATCACATGTAGGCCCGAATTAATAGTTATTATGCGGCCTCTGTCTTCCTCAAATAAGTACAGGCCGATTATTTCACTTACTGGTATTACGGCCTCTATTTTACGGGACTATAAATGCCTATGATGCTCTAATTTTAGCTTTGTTGCATTTCAGTAAGAGTAATTTTGTTTATTGACGTAGCAGTTATAGTGCAAATGTAAACCGTGTGAAATTGACGGGACACTCTATGGAGGAATGCTTATATATTTAGGTGATTTCATCGCTTACCTGGGTATATCTCCTATTTTCGGGGCTCTTGATTTTCGGCAAGCACATCCGTCTTGCCATACGTTTGCTGAAACAAAGATAAAGCGTTAGTACTTATTTTTTTCGTAGGGTATAATAATAATTATTTATTTGACTTAGTTTTAAGTTAAGTTTTACCATCGATTCGTAACAATGGATGAAATATGGATCCACCATTACACGTTTCAGTCCAACAAGCAGCCCACAGAGTGACTGGAACCGCATGAAAACCGACCGAAGCGTCCGAAAACGTAGCTGGAAAGGTTCTGACAAATATTTTCTGGGATGCGCATAGAATAATAATACTTGATTGACTACCTTGAGAAGAGGGTGAACAATCATTGGAGGCTGTTACGTTGATGTACTGGGCCGTTTGAAAGGTAAAATAAATTTAATTAGAAGAAGAAGAAATAAATAAAACCGGCCAAGTGCAAGTCGGACTTGGGCAATTAGTGTTCCGTATGTCAATTGCTTTAAAAATAAAAAATTTTGTTACGGAGGTATAAAATGATCAGTGATTTCACAAAACAAACCCCAAATGCGTTTTCAAGTTTTTTTTCCGATCTTTACTGAAATTGATGAAATTTTTGTTTTTTTTTATCTTCTTCTTCACGTGCCTTGTCCATTGCGAACGTTGGCTATTAACATGGCTATTCTGACTTTATTTGTGGCAGATCTGAACAGTTGGGCAGATGACAGCCCGAACCAATGGCGCAAGTTCTGGAGCCAACAGTGTCTTCTTCCCCCCGGGTCTCTTCCTGCTGTCTATCTTTGCTTGGATTATTAATCCGATATTTACTGTGCCTCATAAGATGTCCGAGGTATTCCAGCTTTCTTCTCTTAACAGTTATTCCCACCTCTCTTGTCTTATAGATCCGACGAAGTACCTCCTCGTCAGTGATGTGGTCCATCCAAAATATTCGCAAGATACGTTTGTACGTTCACATTTCAAAGGCCTCAGCTTTTTTTAATGAGCGTCTCGGTCATTATCTACTCTTCTACTCCGTACAACAGTACCGGAAATATATAACATTGGAGCAGTTTGATTTTAAGAGGTAGGGTTATACTGTTGGAGATAAATATGCTCTTCATATTATTAAACGATGCTCTCGCTCTTTCTATTCTCACACGTATTTCTGTTGCCAGGTCTCATCCTGAGTTAATTATTATTCCCAAATAGATGTAAGATGCTACGTGTTCAATTCTCTGGTTGTTTAGTATTAATTGTCTTGCTAGCTTTTGGTTTTTACTTATAAGCATCCATTTGGTTTTCGCGAGGTTTAGGCTTACCCCATAATCTTCATTTGTTCTTTGTAGCCTTTCCATCAGGCTATTTAGCTCATCTATGCTGCTAGCGAGTACTCCTGTATCGTCGCCATATCTTATGTTATTAAGTGTTTCTCCATTTAAGTTCATGCCTTCAGTACTTTCCTCTGGCGCTATCTTGAATACTTCTTCGTAGTAGATATTAAAGAGGAGGGGAGACCAAATGCAACCCTGGAATATATCTTCCTTGATATCAATATTCTTGGTTAACGCAGACCCTACTTTCACTCTAGTCGACTGTCCCCAGAAGAGATTCGCTATAGTCCGGATGTCCCTGGAATCTGGAGTATTTCTAGCAGTTGATCGTGCTTAACGTTATCGAAAGCTTTAATGTAATCTATGAAACACAGATATACATCTTTATTTATGTTTCTACAGCGCTGAATAAGAACCTGCAAGCTGAAGAGCGCTTCTCTTGTGCCAAGGGCATTTCGAAAACCGAACTGTGTCTCTGATGTTTTCCTCACATTTTTTTGCAAATTCTATTGTGTATGATCTTGGTGATGTGGTTAATCAGGCTTATCATTTGGTGTGGATCACAAGATTTAGCGTTCTGTTTCTTCGGTAAGGCGACAAAGGTTGACTATAGCCAGTCCTCAGGAAATTCCCCGCTGTTGTATATATTATTGAAAAGCGTGATGAGGGTGTCGAGAA
Source organism: Pachyrhynchus sulphureomaculatus (assembly GCA_019049505.1). Lineage (NCBI taxonomy): Eukaryota > Metazoa > Arthropoda > Insecta > Coleoptera > Curculionidae > Pachyrhynchus > Pachyrhynchus sulphureomaculatus. The sequence goes on from CM032448.1 coordinate 89,361,989, forward strand.
ACTGGCTGTTCATTTGGCATAAGATTTTCGGAATTTCGCCGTGAATGCCATCGTTGCCTGGTATTTTGTTGTTTTTAAGATTTAAAACAGCCTTTTCCACTTCCGCTCTTAGAATGGGAGGATCCACATCATTATCAACTTTCAGTGAACACCCACTAGGACGGTCTGCGTCATACAGTTGCTCTACATAAGCCTCCCAAATCTTTATGATTTTGTCGGGATCTGTTTGAATATTTTCATTAGCCTCGGCTAGGCCCAGTGCATTTCTTCTTGTGTGTCAGTTCTCTTATCTTTTTATGCATGTTGCGATAGTTATAATTCTTTTCGCACTGTTCGATTTCTTCACACCTCTCGGAAATCCAACTATTTGTACTTTCCCTAATTTTTGTTCTTATCTTGCTGTGAATTTCTCGGTATTTTGTTCTATCTGTGTTCTTGTGGGTACGTCTTTCTTTCATCATGTTAAAGATTTCTTCAGTCATCCAGCTCTTTTTCTATCCTGTTTCACGAGTTTAGTGTTTGTTGTTTTAATCACTTCCTTAATATCATTCAATTTTGCTTTTATTGCAGTATCATCTTTACAGAGTTTTTTACTTCTTTGTTCAGATTGTCCTGTATCTGCTGTTTAATATTATTGTCAAAAAGCTTCTTTATATCTAACTTTTCTGATGTGTTCTTCTTATTTACCGGTTTTACTTTGACTTCAAAATTGCATACCACTGGGTTGTGATTTGATGCGACCTCCGCACCTGGGTAAGTTTTTGCTGATTTAATCGAGTTCCTAAATCTGATAGGCGCGGCGATGTAGTCTACCTTTTCTGCTGTATCTGCCGGGGATTTCCAGGTGTAAAGTCTGCGGTCCGAAAGCTTTAAAAAAGTGTTAGTCAGTGCCAAGTCATTTTCCTGGCAGAACCGAATAAGACGGTCTCCACGTTCGTTTCTTTCTCCAAGCCCGAAACTTCCCACACTCCTTTCCACTTTTCCTTTACCCATTTTGGCGTTGAAGTCTTCTATTTATAATATTTTTTTTTATATATACCAGATAAATTATTAGAGGTAATGCACTCGTGATAATTTTCGTTCAATCTACATCCTGTGGAGAATATTCCAGAATTTTTTAAAGATTTTGCGATCAGTACTTTTCGAGATAAGGGGAGGACAGCGATTTTTCACAATTTTTAAAAAATAATACAAAGAAAAGTGTGCGCAAATATTACGTTATATGTTAGGTATTAGTTTACGAGAACATATTAAAAGCGAGGATATCAGACGAACAACAAGAATAACAGATACCGGTGAAAGAGTGGCAAAATTAAAGTGGCAGTGGGAGGGGCATGTGGCTAGAACGAATGATGATAGATGGACAACAAAATTACTTATATGGCGCTCTTGGGAGAGCAGACGAAGTGTCAAAAGACCAATGAAAAAATGGACTGATGATATCAGGTTGATTGCAGGCAATAGATGGCTCCATCTTGCATGGGATAGAGACATTTGGAAGAAACTTGAAGAGGCCTCTTTCCTGCGTGGAGAAGTAGCGGCTTATAAAAAAGAAGAAAAAGAAGGTTAAACACTGGACTATTTAAGTTAAAATTGTGATTTAGTCGAGCAGAACCGACTAATCACATACTGACTGGAATTAAATCGCCTTCGATGGGTGTCCCAGTACTCCGTGTACATGGAGTTATTGTGGATTCTGGGATGAAAATATGACCATTTAACCCAACTTATTTTAGTCCAAAAATTCGTAATTTTTGAGATACAGGGTGTCAAATTTATACTTTTATTTTAGTTTTTCTTAAGTAGCCTTCTTAATAATTGTACTATTTACACAAGATTTGGTGCTAAGGGGTTCTCTGAGATGAGAAATCGAAATCAGCTCATAGTTTTGTTGTAAATTTTAGGGGGCGCCACTTATTGCACTATGAATAGTTTTAAATTGTCATAACTTTCTTATATCACTCTGTATGATATTTTTAATTAAATATCCGTATTTTCCACCTTCTCCTGTCTAAAAAAGCTCTCTTGGTAAATGTTTCTCCAAGCAACAGTTTCTGAGATCATGGGATGTTTGTTTCTATTGTCAAATTCACAAATGCGTTCCTTGACACTTCATCCAGGCTAAGGACAGGTCCAAAAGAATAGTCTTTGAAATTTGGAGCATGCTTAAAGGCAAACAGGCTAACAGCAATAGTAAATTTAGAGACCAACGGGCCAACATCAGTAAACATGTAAAAATCAATTGGCTAAGGGCATAAAAAATTACCCACAAATTGATAAATTTGTAACCAGCAAATAAGAACATCCCACTAGCTCAAAAATTGTTGCTCGGAGCAACATTTACCAAGAGACCTCTTGTAGAATGGGGAAGGGGGGAAAATACGAATATTTAATTAAAAATATCATACAGAGTGATATAAAAAAGTTATATCAATTTAAAAGAATACACAATGCAATAAGTGGCGCCCCCTACAATTTACAACAAAACTGTGAACTGATTTCGATTTCTCATTTCAGAAAACCCCTTAGCACCGAATCTTGTACAAATAGTACAATTATTAAGAAAGCTACTTAAGAAAAACTAAAATAAAAGTACAACTTTGACATCCTGTATCTTAAAAATTACGAATTTTTGGACAAAGGTAAGTTGGGTTAAATGGTCATATTTGCATCTCAGAAATCCACTGTAACTCTATGTACACGGAATACTGGGACACCCTGTATATAGTTTGTAATTTTTGGTATAATTAACCATCGCTCTTGATAATGAGAATATGGTTAGTGAAACGCGTGGCTAGCGCAAAAATAAAGTGTTTAGTGTAATGACAATGACTATTGTGAAGTGTAACAGAGACAGAGCCATTAAAAGAAGAAAAGAGGGAAAGAGTAAGAAGTATAAAGGAAGAATGAGGGGTAAACTTTTGACAGCTACACTATAGAACTTACTTCCATAATGAAAAAGTTATTTTATCCAATAAAATATTCATAGCTTCCTTACTATACGTTAAAGAACACAACTAGCCAAACATGTTAAACTACAATATCTACCGGATTTAAAATAATTCAACTCGGGACTTATCCCGTATTTTCCTTAAAAACATTTCCCTTATTTAAATGAAATAAACCTGACCAGAGAAATTCATCCAGTCCTGAAATCCATTATTCTTTTGTGTTTGAAATCACAGGCAGATTTGCCCTTTCATACTACAGAGAGATATGAGGGTCAAACCATCCTTCTCTTTGACAGATGCGACGTTGAATTAGCTTTGAAAGTTGATTCTATTCAGAAATTCAAGTCCAATTTTAGGTTTCTCTTTCTCTCTCCGGCGTTTTTTCTATTTAATCAATGGTGTATGGGAGTATTAATAATTAATTTATATGTTTGCTTTGAGAAGGAAGAGACATTCGTCTAGAAAATCCTTGATTATAATAGTTAAGTTACCTATAATAAAGATAATTTGCACTGGATGTCGTAAGATGAAAAAGTATCGCATCGCGATTCGCTTTCCATCGCCCATAATGAGACGGTTCAGGAGTAGATCGAAATAATATCTCCAGCTTTTAAACTATCTTTGGTAGAGTTTGTCAAGTAAGAACATGTCCGCGATAATTCATTTATGGTAGATGCGATTCTCGCGATTCAATAAAAAATCGGTAGAGGGAGCCTTTGTTTACGACGCATTTCAGTAAAAGTATCAATTGATTCCGAACTTTCGTCGAAATCACGTAAAATCCAAAATGAATCACTTGTTTGGGCAGTCTTTCAAAGGGGCCTAAAATGACACATTCCGTGGCCGCTAAATATAATAAAAAGTCGGTATCGTTTGTGAAGAAGTCAGTAAATCGTTTTAACGGGACGAAAAATGACCTGCCAAAACGTGGTTCGGTAGGCAAAGTCACTACGGAAGTCGAAAAACGAATCGTGTCCTTATTTTCACGGGACCTGAAATTGACGCTGCGTCAAGGCGTATTCATGCCAAGACATATTTGCTCCTAAGTTAATCCCCAGCAAATTGAGAGGAATGGAGTATCCCGACATAACTATGTCGGGATTAGCAACGTTATAGCCGGGCACGTTGAGGCGCCACTTTATAACGTCTCTTTTGCGGCGCTATTTTGCCCCTTATGTATGTCTTAATTTTTGAGAATGGATTGAGTGGGTATTAATACTGAGAGATCAAAAATTAGGTATATAAGCTAGCTCGTTTTGTTTGGAGAGATTACACAGGGGAACAGCTGTTTTGGTGTCGAGGTTTTTTGAGCTGATTCTATATCAATTTGATGTCCTGAATTCAAATAACGTATTCATTTGTACCTAGGAGCTCAAATTTTTAAGATATACAATTTTAGAGAAATATAAGTTACATTATTGTAACTCAAATCCGTAAGTGTAGTAAACAAAAGTAGATACGAAATTTTTATTTTAGTTATACAAAATACAATATTATGTCGTACTTACAAACAAAAAAAAACATTGAAGAAATGAAATAGTCACTCAACACTTGGAAAGCTTCTTTTCCGCGACATTCTTGAATGTTTTTTTAAACAGTTCCGTTTTAAACTCCAGCAGTAATCTGCCATCATGTGCATGTCCCATCTTCCTTGGTAGCGGTCCTCCATAACTTTAATATCTTGGTGAAATCTTTCACCATGTTCCTCACTCATGTCTCCTAAATTTTCTGGAAAACGGTCTAAGTGGCTGTGTAAATAGTGTATTTTAATACTCATATTGCACCCTAAGGATTTGAAACTATTAAGCATCTTGTTAACCATTTCAACATAGTTTTGAGCTTTATGTTTGCCTAGAAAATTTTCTACAACTGCAACAAATGATGTCCAAGCTTCTCGTTCAACTTGATTCATTGAATTTATGAAGGCAGGGTCCTTAATTAATTGTCTTATTTGTGGGCCGTCAAATATCCCTGCTTTGAGTTTTTTCTGTGCTCAACTGATGCATTTTTACCCCTATATATGCAAAACAAGACCCATTCTTATCAAGAGCCTTTACAAATTGCTTCATTAAGCCCAACTTTATATGTAACGGAGGAAGTATGATTTTTTTCTCTTTCAACCAAAGCGTCGTTAGTGACATTCTTTTCCCCAACGTCCATGTTTTCTCTCTGAGGCCAATCTTTTCTAACCCAGTGGTGTGTTTTGTCCCTACTATCCTAGAGGCACAAGAAACACGGATATTTCGTGTAACCACTTTGCTGCCCAAGAAGAAAGTTTACCATTTTTAAGTCTACACAAATCATCCATTGATGTTCGTAATACTTTATCTTCTGCAAGACCAAAGCTATGGTATTATATTCTTCTTTCAGTTTCGTTGAGTGAGCTAGTGGTATTGAACCATATTTATTCCCATTATGTAGAAGGACACATTTTAAACTTCGCTTTGAACTGTCAATAAATAGGCGCCAATCATCTGGAATATATTCAGAAAGTCTCATTTCTTTCATGAGTCCCCTAATTTCGTGACAAAATACAAGATTGTCTTCTTGAGAAAAGAATGGTAGCAGATCTTTTTCTCTTGTACGGTAAAAGGTAATTTTGGTTCCTTGTTCCAGTAAATTTTTGTCGTTCAACCTAGAAGCCAGTACTTCAGAAGCTTTTTTCGGTAAATTGAGATCCCTGGTGAGATCATTTAATTCATTTTGATTGAAGCGTTGAGGAACTGATGACGTCCCCTCATAGTCACTGTTAGTTTCATTAGCATCAGAACTTTTATTAGCATCAGAAGAGCGATCAGAGGGAAAATATTCGTCATCAGAGATATGTGGTAGCTGATGAAATGTTGGAATCGGTATTTCATCTGAGTGCGGGATAGGGCGTATTGCCGAGTCTAAATTGGGATAAGTCCACTTACTGCGGTTATTTCGATTGATTCCATTAGTATTTACTAAACAGAAATAACAATCATTGAAGGGGTTTTTTTGGTTCTCTCCAAACCATTGGTACGCCGAATTTTAGACATTTTCTTTTCCCGGTAGTGCCGTAAATGCTCTGTACAAGTTTTACATACGAGATGCGGGGCCCACGTTTTGTCCTGATCACCAAGCTTAACTTCAAAGTATCCAAGATACGCTCGCTTTACAAAGTCAGTAATAGTTTGTCTGTTTTGTTGAAACATGTATTCTCTGCATATATAGCAAAACACATCAGGTTGATTTACACAACTTCTTCTTGAACTGGAACCTGAACTCATTTTAATTCTGTTCAATAACACAAAAACACTCTTTTCTTAACATAAAATAACACGCCGAATTCGATCTACTCTCATTAGTAAGAACGCACAAACTGACGAGACTTACCCGAGTTAGGTGATTAAAAGGGTCAGTTCAGGTACCTGATAGGCAATGGTTCCACTATTTATAGGTTTACCTGGAATTTACTCAATTACAGACTGACAATAAAACCATTGTACCTACATTAATGAATATATAATAATTTTAGAACTCTCATAAATCAATATACTGAATAAAAACCACATTGGTAGATAAGTTGATGTATCTAAAAAAGTAGAGCTGATAGAGAAAAACGGATTGCATGTATAGATTTAGCGTCCCAAATATAGTTAAAATCAGCTCTAAAATCCCAGGCACCAAAACAAAAATATTTTTTTGTTGCCCTGTGTTATAGATAAGAGATAATTTTTGTACGTCTTTTGAAAATAGTCTCTATAGTTGTTTAAAGCTTGGTTGTAAAGTTTTTTTTTTGGGATTCATTTTAGAATAAAAGGAATCTAATTTCAGCTCAAAAAATGAAAAAATACCGAACAGTTATTTAGTTATTAAAATAAGATTAGATATATTACAACCTGTGCGTCCTGAAAGAAAGAGCGGGTAGTTCAGTAAAAGGTTGCATTTAACACAGGGAAAAGTATATTGACAAAATAAAAATCCTTGCAGATATTACACTCTTAAAATTACATTAACTAAATAAAAACCCCTTAGGCTATGAGAGTGTGCACATTTAAACTGGAGTTCTATGAATTACTGATCCTAAGTGTAAAAAACAAAAGACTTTAAAAAAACACGATCTAAAAGTTTGTAATATTAACTCCGCGGATTACACGTGTTCAGTAGTCGTTGGATATACTTGTAGACAAGAAGTGAGATAGTTATACTGGTGTACTACTGACTTACTGATTGGTTTCACCTCGTGGGTTTTTTATAAGCTGCTTGGCATCTCCTGGTGAGATTCTCATCAAAAATAATGTCTCAGTCACTGCTCTCCTTTTTTTTGGGTAGCTAGTCACTTTTTGATCCGAAATGCCTAAGGATGAACAGGATATTTTAAGAACGGAAGAAGGCCTTAAACTTGAGAGCTAGAAACGACACCCACTTGGTGATAAAAAACCGTTAGTCACTACTGCATCACGGAGAAAAATAAAAAGCCACTACGCCGTGCTGGATAAAAAAGTTACTACGGCATACTGGCGGAAAAAGCCCCTCAAACTTCCATCTGGCCGTTTATATATCTTTTGCCCCTTCTTCAAAGTGAAGTCTTTAAGATGGCTCACTTCTGGGACGCAAAATCAATGCAAACTAAATAAGTTAGGTCAGCAACACGTTATACACGGTTGAGTTACACTGTTCAAAAATTTAAATCACTGTTTTAAGTAACACTGTTCAAAAATTGAAATCACTGCCTAATCAAATGTAATAAAGTAATAAATAAATTATAGAAAGAAAAACAGTGTCGTAACATGATCTTAAAATCCAAGAAAAAATGAATGTTACAACGTTAACTTTTTTAGAAAAAATTGCCGCCTAGGTTTTTGTAACGTTCAGTTCTACTTGCTTACTCTCACTCCAAGACATAATTTCTCCAGGGCTTTATTAAGTTGAACGACTTCTTATTGCCAGCGGATATTTGCATGAGTAACCGATGTTCGAGTATTCAAAGTGAATGAAGGAATAAGCGTACTGTCATCTGCAAAGCTATAGATTAGATTCTTGGTTCTTTCCAGCAGCTTATTAATGTAAATGAGAAAAAGAGTAGGAGACAGTATGGAACCTTGGGGCACACCGGCTTTGATAGTAAAAATATTAGGAAGAAATCCATCGTCGGTCACTCGTAAAGAACGCGCTGCTGATGTTTTATCTGTGATATTTCTTCTTTCTTCTAGTAGTTTTAATGTCCCAGGATTTAACTTTGGATTTTTCTGAAGTTTTGTTCGCGAACATACTTTCTTGGTAAATGTTGTTATTGAAGTTATGATTTTATGCGTAATTTCGTCTATATTCATTTATGGATATGTGTCTGTTGTCATTCTTCGTTTAAGTTCATTTTGGTATTCATCTTCTTGTTGTTTCAAAATTTCCCCGGTTGCTGTTTTTTGAAGAGTTTGTTTCTTTTAGTTTTGGTGTTCATAGTTATCTTGTTTATATAGTTGCTGATGATATTAAATACTAGATATTTTAGAAGTATTGAAAGCAGTGCGGCAGGTTTTCTGGCCTTTTTTTGGTATCGGTTGAATTGTAGCGCATTTCTAGCAGGAAGGAAATATTCCCTTTCTGTAGGAAAGGATGAAAAATCTACAAAAAACTGGTGTTAGTTTGCTGACGCATTTTTTGAGTACAGTGGCATGTATTTCATCTGCACCAGAACCTTTTTTCGTATCTAGCTTTGTACAGTTTGTGAAGTAAGAACCTGACGGCTCGTATCCTTGAAAAAATATGTTTCGAGAACATTTCTTGCTATTCATGTATTCTTTGCAGTGCTAACAACTTCGCAATTATCTTAGTAAGTTGTCCAATCGCCTCCTTCATCAATAATCGCCTAGCATTTTCGAGGCATGCTGTCAACGAGATTTTCTGCATATTTTGCAAATTTTTCGAATTTCGGAAAACCAAGTCAAAGTTCTCAGAGTTTTTCATCTGAGCATTCTCTTTACAAGGGACCAAACATTTTTATTAGGGTTGGTGTCCGACGATTGTGAGGGCGACTCAAGTATCTTATTATGGGCCCAAGCGAGCCGCTTCGCGACGTGATTTTCGTCCAGCATAGGTTTCTTCAACGTGCTTCGGAATTTGACATCATGAGCACGAAAATATTGTCGAATGGTCTTATGGGACACATTCAAACCCGATTTTCTTAATTTTGCCGCTTCTTGACGCAGCGTCAATTTCGGATCCCGTGAAAACAAAGACCAATTCGTTTTTCAATTTTCGGGGTGACTTTGCCTACCGAGCCACATTTTGCCAAGTCGTCGACATTTTTCGTCTTGCTAAAATAGTTTACCTACTTTTTCACAAACGATACCGACTTTTTAATATATTTAGCGGCCGCGAAATGTGTCATTTTAGGCGTCTTTGGACGGGAACAAAGAAAGACCGCCTGGAACAGAGGCACAAACGAGTGACTCATTTTGGATTTTAAGTCATTTCGACGAAAGTTTTTTTTTTTATAGGGTCTAGCACACGTGCTACAGGGAAGTCCCTAAAGCGCTACAGGAGCGACACGTGTGCGGAGAAGGCGATTCACGTTGTTCTTGAATCGCTGTAGATTGTACTCGCAGTCCTGGGCAAATTATTCCAAAGTGTTGTACGGGGAGTAACAAGCTGAACCTCATACGGATGTGAAGAATTAGCGCGACGTGTACTTCTAACATGCACCGCTCTGGGAGGAATTAAGCGGGCCACATCCTTCGAACACTTTCCATGAAAGTACTTGTAGAATAGGCTCAAGTCGTTCTTCGATGTTCCAGCGAATCAAGGCCGACGGTCAGTTCCGGGTCTCCAATCAGACGAACAGCTCTTCTCTGAATAGAATCCAACAAATGCAGTGTATGTTTGGGAGCGGAGCTCCAAACATGGGAGCAGTATTCCATAGTTGGTCGAATTTGAGCTTTGTAAAGAAATAATAGTTGTTGTGGAGTGTAAACCTTTCTGGTTCGAAATAATATTCCCAACTTTTGAGAAGCTCTCCTTGCTATGCCTGCAACATGTTTATGCCAGGACATATTTGCTCCCAAATTAACGCCCAACAAATTGAGTGACGATGTTAGAGGAATGGAGTGCCCCGACATAACTATGTCGGGTTCAGCAACGTTAACTTTTTTAGAAAAAACTGCCGCCTGGGTTTTTGTAGCGTTAAATTCCACTTGGTTACTGTCACCCCAACATAGAATTTCTTCCAGGTCTTTGTTAAGTTGAACGACTTCCTGCTGTCTGCGGATATTCGTCTGAGTAGCCGATGTCCGAGCGTTTAAAGTGAATGAAGAGATAAGTGTACTGTCATCTGCAAAGCTGTAAATTGGATTTTCGGTCTTTTCCAGCAGATCGTTAATGTAAATGAGAAAAAGAGTAGGAGACAGTATGGAGCCTTGAGGTACACCGGCGTTGATAGTGAAGGTGTTAGAAAGAAATCCGTCGACTGCCACTAGTAAAGAACGCTCTCTGAGGAAACATGAGAGCCACAAACAGAACTTTTTCGACATACCATAAGAACGTAGCTTAGCCAACAGCCCATCATGCCAAACACGGTCGAATGCCTTGGATATGTCCAGAGCAACCGCTCGAGATTCTCCAAAGTGTTCAATTGCATTGTTCCAAACATGTGTTACATAAGTTAGAAGATCTCCTGTTGATCTATTTTTACGAAAGCCATATTGGTGATCGCTAATAATGTTGAATCCTTCAAGATATTTTAGAAGATGCTGATTGATAGTCTTTTCCATGACTTTCGATATTATTGAAAGCAGTGCGATTGGTCGGTAGTTATTTGGCAAGGTCTTCTTGCCTTTTTTAGGTATCGGCTGAACTGTAGCGCATTTCCAGCAGGAAGGAAATATTCCCTTTCTGTAGGATAGGTTGAAAAGTCTACAGAAAACTGGTGTTAGTTCCCTCGCACAGATTTTAAGAACTATGGCAGGTATTCCGTCAGCGCCAGAAGCCTTTTTGGTGTCTAGCTTCATCAGAATATGCTTTATACTACGCTGTCTGAAGACAACATCGGGCATCCTTGACTGCACAATGGGAACAGTAGGTGGTGTTTTTCCTTGGAAATCGACAGTAGAATGTGAAGCAAAGAGTTCAGCCAACAAGTTCGCTTTCTCAACAGGTGTCGTTGCAATAGAATTATCTGGCCGTGTGAGTGGTGGTATGGTGGATTTGGTGAAATTTTGACTAACTGTCTTAGCGACCGACCAAAAGGACCTTGAATTGCCGGGACAGGCGAGAAGTTTGTTTCTAATCCGTTGATTGTGTACCTCCTTGGTTTCGTCGATAATTTCTTTGCATCTGTTCCTGGCACGAACAAATGTGTTACGATTTATGGTGTTAGGATTTTCGCGCCATTGTCGGTATGCAAGATGTTTAGAAGCAACAGCTTCTTTGCATTTTCGGTCAAACCAAGGCTTGCCGTTGGAAGGGCATTTCTTCGAAAAAGGGATGTAAGCCTCCATACCGGCCAAAATAACATCGGAAACCTCCCTGGCGCAGTCAGATGGGTCGTCGGATCGAAAACAAACGTCCAACCAAGGGAAAGTTCGAAAATATTCCATGAGATCTTCCCATTTAGCAGACTTGTAGTGCCAAATCTTGCGCGGTTTAGGCGCCTCTCTGTCATTGATTGGTAGAATACTCGATGTCGAAAGTAGTTTATGGTCGGAAGAACCTAATGGCGGATTTACGCTGACTGTGTAAATCTCCGGATTGGTGGTTAAAAAGAGATCAAGAAGACTGGCAAAATCTCCGTCTCGGTCAGGGATCCGTGTTGGTTCGTCAATAAGCTGAGTTAAGCCACAACTGATTGAAAATGATTCGGCTTCACGACCTTGTTCATCGGTAGTATTTAAATATTTAAGCCAGTTGATGTTGTGGACATTAAAGTCGCCCAGGATGGCAATTTCGGCATTTGGATAGTTAATTTGTAAATGATCGATGGTGTCTGCAAGGGAAGCGAAAAGTGTTCTAAAGTTAGTATCACTTGGTGGTCGATAGAGGATACAGATGAACCTTGTGGTTGGTTGAGTCGTTATTTTTAACCACATAACATCAAAGTTTGGGGGCTCCAGAGTCTCTTTTCGTTGGCAAGAGAGGTCGCTTCTGACATAAAGACAGATTCCAAAGTTACGCCTAAATCGGGAATAGAAGTCGTACCCAGGATAAAGATAGTTTACTGTGCTGGTCGATGAACTGACCTTAGTTTCACAGAGAGCGAGTACATGAGGTTTATTTGATTGCAGGTGTTGGTGCACTGAATTTATGTTCGTGTTTAAACCTCGTATGTTGCAAAAATCCATTTTTGAAATTCTGATCTCTGCATGTCGACGACCCTGAACCAGCCCCCACCCGGAGATCCGAACGGGGGGCTATTTTACCTCCGGAATTTTTTTGTATCCAGGTGCCTCATCATGCTATCTGGTCCCACAGTCCGGGACATCGGCACAGCCACGAAACGTTAAGCAACTTCACGCAGCCTAAGCCGATGCGATGGTATCACACCGGGCGATGCTGGTGGGATCTGGGCATCTACTATCTAGATTGTTCTTTAAGTCGCCTCCTACGACAGGCAGAACATACCGGGGGAGTTGGAAATCGAGTTTTACTAAAATGCGTCGTAGACAAAGGTTCCCTCTACCGATTTTTTGTTGAATCGCTAGACTCGCATCTACCAAAAATGAATTGTCGCGGACACGTTCTTACTTGACAGACTGTATGTGCCTATCATACTCAATGTTTTTCCAAGATTTCATCAACTTTTTCGATGATTGGCCGATAAGAACAAGATGAATCTTTGACATCGAAATTTCCAGAACTTAAGAGAGCGAACCATCTTTTGGTTGTTGTTTTTGATATAGTATCTGGACTGTAAACAGCACAAATTTCTTCATAATCTTTAAAATCGTAAAATATAGCCAATTTTTCAGAGTGAATCCATAAATATCACAACTTTTTAGTATTACCAGAGATAACCGATTTTAAAGCCATCTAGTAAAAATAAGACCTGATTTTTCGACATCCTATTATTAAATTATATAGATTCAACTCTAATATGTCTCTCAAATGACTTTGATCCAATTATAACTTAATTTTTTTAGTTATCATAAAATTAACGTCATAGATAATTATTTTGCATAATAATTATATACTTAATAACCTTAAAAAGTTATAGACGAATAAAACCTGCTAAACACCTGTATATTGTTGAATTTAATTAATACCTCGTAAATAACTGTAATAGATTAACAAAATGATTTTTTAATTGCCAAAATGAATGACTACTAACAACCGTTTCAAATTACTTTTATGAAAAAACATACATGCGTTAAGTCTGACACTGAGTAATTTAAAAATGTTAGATATAAACACCTAATAGACGTAAGTGTGTCCCTAACTGATGTACCTGTCAAGGTTTATTGGTAGCTTATTAAGAGCACTAATCCGTTCACGCAGTGGATTGGTAAACTAAAAAAATAATAATCGATACGGATCGTCCTAGCATACCACGGAAAACACATTCCGTGGCCGCTAAATATATTAAAAAGTCGGTGTCGTTTGTGAAGAACTGGGTAAATCGTATTAACGGGACGAAAAATGTCGATGACCTGCCAAAACGTGGCTCAGTAGGCAAAGTCACTACGGAAGTCGAAAAACGAATCGTGTCTTTGTTTTCACGGGACCCGAAATTGACGCTGCGTCAAGGCGTGTTCATGCCAAGACATATTTGCTCCCAAGTTAATCCCCAGCAAATTGAGAGGAATGGAGTATTCCGACATAACTATGTCAGGATTAGCAACGTTATAGCCTGGCATGTTGAGGCGCCATTTTATAACGTCTCTTTTGCGGCGCTATTTTGCCCCTTATGTATATTTTAATTTTTGAGAATGGATTGAGTGGATATTAATACTGAGAGATCAAAAATTAGGTATATAAGCTAGCTCGTTTTGTTTGGTTGCTGATTTTTTATCTGTGATATTTCTTCTTTCTTCTAGTAGTTTTAATGTCCCAGGATTTAACTTTGGATTTTTCTGAAGTTTTGTTGGCGAACATACTTTCTTGGTCAATGTTGTTATTGAGGTTATGATTTTATGTGTAATTTCGTCTATATTCATTTGTGGATATGTGTCTGTTGTCATTCTTCGTTTAAGTTAATTTTGGTATTTCTCTTCTTATTGTTTCAAAATTTCTCCGGCTGGGTGGTGCTATCTTTTGATGAGTTTGTTTCTTCTGGTTTTGGTGTTCGTAGTTATTTTGTTTATATGGTTGCTAATGACATTAAATACTAGATAGTTTAGAAGAAGTATTGAAAGCAGTGCGGAAGGTTTTCTGGCTTTTTTTTGGTATCGGCTGAATTGTAGCGCATTTCTAGCAGGAAGGAAATATTCCCTTTCTGTAGGATAGGTTGAAAAATCTACAAAAAACTGGTGTTAGTTTGCTGACGCATTTTTTTTAGTACAGTGGCATGTATTTCATCTGCACCAGAACCGCTTTCGGTATCTAGCTTTGTACAGTTTATCAAGTAACAACCTGACGGCTCGTATCCTTGAAAAAATATGTTTCAAGAACATTTCTTGCTATTAATGTATTCTTTGCCGTGCTAACAATGGCGCAATTATCTTAGTAAGTTGCCCAATAGCCCCCTTCATCAATAATCGCCTGGCATCTTCGAGGCATGCTGTCGACGAGATTTTCTGCATTTTTTGCAAATTTTTCGAATTTCGGACTAACTGATGTGCCTGTCAAGGTTTATTGGTAGCTTATTAAGAGCACTAATCCGTTCGCGCAGTGGATTGGTAAACTAAATTTCGTTCTGGTGATTTTTCACTTAAAGATGAACGATATTCTAGTCGTCTAGTTGAAGCTAATGATAACCAAATCAAAATAATAATCGATACGGATCGTTCTAGCATACCATGGTAAAAAAACTTGAAGAAATGCACATAACACAAGGCATCAGTATTTGCGATTTGACGATGAAAAATTGATTATAGAAACAATCTTGAAAAAGACAGTAGAGCAAGCTAGATAAACCAGCATAAACCACAAATCTGATAATCATTAAAAGAAAGGTATGTTATCATTTTGGTGGAATTATAAAGGACTTGTTTACTTTGAAATTTTACTAGGCAATGATCCAAGCAAGCAATACAAATGCTTGTTTCTGCTGAACCCAATATTAACGACGAAAGTTCTGAAGAAGAAGAGAAATCCGAGGAGGAATCTGCAGAGGAAGCGCAAGAATGGAGCTCGGGAGCGGACGAAGAGACGTGAAAAATTATTCTTCTAATTTTTGTTTAAGTTAACATGTTTTTTTTCTCAATATACTGTTTTTTTTATATATTAAAATATAGCAAAAAGCTTTTACTGCTATATTTAGAATTAAAACCTGATTTAAATATCTAAAAACAAAAAAAATATTTTGGCCGCATAAAACGCTGAAACACCCTTATGTGCGCCACTCGTAAAGAACGTTCCCTGAGGAAGTACGAGAGCCATTCCAACAGAACTGTTTAGACATATGATAAGAGCGTAGGTTACCCTACTATTCCCATATTGCAGTCAAAGATGCCCGATGTTGTCTTCAGACAGCGCATCATAAAGCGTATTTTAATGAAGCTAGACACCAACCAGGCTTCTGGCGCTGACGGAATACCTGCCATAGTTCTCAAAAACTGTGCATGGGAACTAACACCAGTTTTCTATAGACTTTTTAACTTATCCTACAGAAAGGGAATATTTCCGTCCTGTTGGAAATGTGCCACAGTTTAGCCTATACCTAAAAAAGGCAAGAATACCTTGCCAGATAACTACCGACCAGTCGCACTGCTTTCAATAATATCGAAAGTCATGGAAAAGATTATTAATGAGCATCTTCTAAAATATCTTGAACGATTCAATATTATTAGCGATCACCAATATGGTGTTCGTAAATATAGATCAACAGGAGATCTTCTGACTTATGTAACACATGTTTGGAACAACGCAATTGAACACTTTGCAGAATCTCGAGCGGTTGCTCTTGACATATCCAAGGCATTCGACCGTGTTTGGCACGATGGACTGTTGGCTAAGTTACGCTTTTATGGTATGTCTGAAAGGTTCTGCTTGTAGCTCCCATGTTTCCCCAGAGAGCGTTCTTTACGAGTGGCGGTCGATGGATTTCTTTCTAACACCTTCACTATCAACGTCGGTATGCTGCAGGGCTCTATACTGTCTTCTACTCTCTTTCTCATTTACATTAACGATCTGCTGGAAAAGATCGGGAATCCAACCTACAGCTTTGCAGATGACAGTACGCTTGTCTCTTCATTCACCTTAAACGCGCGGACATTGGCTGTTCAGGCGAATATCCGCAGACAGCAGGAGGTCGTTCAACTTAACAAAGACCTGGAAGAAATTCTATCTTGGGGTGACCGTAATAGGAATTTAACGGTACAAAAGCCCAGGCGGCAGTTTTTTCTAAAAAAGTTAACGTTGCTGAACCCGACATAGTTATGTCGGGGCACTCCATTCCTCTAGCATCGTCGCTCAATTTGTTGGGCGTTAGTTTGGGAGCAAATATGTCCTGGCATGAACATGTTGCAGGCATAACAAGGAGAGCTTCTCAAAAGTTGGGAATATTATTTCGAACCAGAAAGCTTTACACCCCACAATAACTGTTAATTCTTTACAAAGCTCAAATTCGACCAACTATGGAATACTGCTCCCACGTTTGGGGCTCCGCTCCCACATACACTGCATTTGTTGGATTCTGTTCAGAGAAGAGCTGTCCGTTTGATTGGAGACCCGGAACTGACCGGCGGCCTTGATTCGCTGGAACATCGAACAACGGTTGGCGACTTGAGTCTGTTCTACAAGTATTTTCATGGAAAGTTAATTCCTCACAAAGCGGTACATGTTAGAAATACACGGCGCGCTGGTGCTTCACATCCGTACGAGGTTCAGCTTGTTACTCCGCGTACAACGCTTTTCAAGCAGTCTTTTATATGGAGAACATCATCCCTTTGGAATAATTTGCCAGCGCTGTGTTTCCCACCGAGTACAATTTATAGCGATTCAAGAACAACGTGAATCGCTTTTTCCGCATACATGCCGCTCCTGGAGCGCTTTAGGGACTTCCCTGCAGCACGTGTGCTAGACCCATAAAAAAAAAATCCATCGTGTCAAACATGGTCGAAAGCCTCGGATATATCAAGTGCAACCGTTCGAGATTCTCCAGTGTTCAATCGCGTTATTCCAAAAATGTGTTACGTAAGTTTGAAGATCTCCTGTTGATCTTTGTTTACGAAAGCCATGTTGGTCGCTAATAATCTTCAATCTTTGAAGATATTTTAGAAGATGCTGATTGATAGCATTTTCCATGACTTTCGATATTATTGAAAGCAGAACGCCTAGTCGGTACTTTGACAAGGTTTTTTTGCCTTTTTTGGGTATCGGCTGAACTGTAGCACATTTCTAGCAGGAAGGAAATATCCCTTTCTGTGGAATAGGACTAACCATAGAACTAACCAAACTAAATAATGAAATTTAGGAAAAGCGATCAAAATTGGCAAAGCTACATTTTTTCTTCACTCGGCATAAACTGTTGAAGTTTGGCTGCGATATGTTGCTACATCCAACATGTATACTCCTGATCTTGCGCCATCAGAATACTACTTATTTCTGTTTTTTGCAACGATTCCTAAATGGTAAAAATTTCAGTAATGATGATGGTGTCTAATTGTATTTGGTTTTTTTGCCTACAATAACCAGATGTTTTATTAACATGGAATACTGTCTGAAAGGTGGCAAAAGGTCATTGTTAAAAATGCATTCGTTATAAATTTGGAAAAACAATTGCAATAAAAAAATCGATTAAAATATATTCAAAAAATTAATATAAAGCTATAAAAATTGAGGCCAGAATGTTTAGTAAGATTACTAAAGGATTTACTTTTTTTATGGGTCTAGCACACGTGCTGCAGGGAAGTCCCTAAAGCGCTCCAGAAGCGGCATGTGTGCGGAAAAAGCGATTCATGTTGTTCTTGAATCGCTGTAAATTATACTCGGTGGGAAATACAGCCCTGGGCAAATTATTCCAAAGGGATGATGTTCTCCATATAAAAGACTGCTTGAAAAGCGTTGTACGTGGATTAACAAGGTGAACCTCATACGGATGTAAAGTATTAGCGCAACGTGTATTTCTAACATGCACCGCTCTGGGAGGAATTACGCGGGCTACATCCTTCGAACACTTTCCATGAAAATACTTGTAGAACAGACTCAAGTCGCCAACCGTTCTTCGATGTTCCAGCGAATCAAAGCCGTCGGTCAGTTCCGCGTCTCCAATCAGACGAACAGCTCTTCTCTAAACAGAATCCAAGTATCCAGTGTATGTTTGGGACCGGAGCCCCAAACATGGGAGCAGTATTTCGTATTTGGTCGAATTTGAGTTTTGTAAAGAATTAACAGTTGTTGTGGAGTGTAAAGCTTTCTGGTTCGAAATAATATTCCCAACTTTTGACAAGCTCTCCTTTCTATGCCTGCAACATGTTCATGCCAGGATATATTTGCTCCCAAATTAACCCACAACAAATTGAGTGACGATGCTAGGGGAATGGAGTGCCCCGACATAACTATGTCGGGTTCAGCAACGTTACCTTGTTTAGAAAAAACTGCCGCCTGGATTTTTGTAGCGTTAAATTCCACTTGGTTACTGTCACCTCAAGATAGAATTTCTTCCAGGTCTTTGCTAAGTTGAACGACCTCCTGCTGTCTGCGGGTATTCGCCTGAGTAGCCGATGTCCAAGCGTTCAAAATGAATGAAGACATAGAAAGTTGAAATTTGGCACTAATACAGGAATTGATGGCCTCATTAGAGCTGAGTAGTTTTGAAAGTTAAATTTTGACTTAAGGGGTTAGTTTTGGGAGGTGAAATCACTTTTCTTTGCATTGTTTTTAAAAAATTGCAAAAAAAGAAGAGAAATCCGCAGAGGAAGCCGAAGAATTGAACTCGGGCGCGGACGAAGAGACGTGGGATTCTTCATCGTGAATAATTATTTTTGTAATTTTTGTTTAAGTCAACATGTTTTTTTCCCAATATATTGTTTTTTAGTGTTTCATACGGAACACTTGTAAGATCACTTCGTCGTCTGTTCGTTTGTCGGTCCGTCTGTCACACCCGATTTTCTCCGAAACTATTATAACATAATAAGTTGAAATTTGGCACTAATATAAGAATTGATGGCCTCATTAGAGCCGTGTAGTTTTGAAAGTTAAGGGGCTAGTTTTGGGGGGTGAAATCGGAAGTGAAAATAATATTTTTTTACCAGGTGTGCGAGTAGGGTGTCAAATGAAAGCTTGCAAAAACACCAGTTCAAAAATATAAATAATGTAATACTTTTCTTTGCACTATTTTAAAAAGTTACGAAAAATCACTCTTCTCTCCTTATCTCGAAAAGTACCGATCAAAAAATTTTGAAAAAACTCTGGAATATCTTTTACAGGATGTAGATCGAAAAAAATTATCACGAGTGCAATACCTTTAATAATTTATCTGGTATATAAAAAAAAAACAAAAATTTCAGGGTCATCAGTTTTCAGTAAAGATCAGAAATAACCTTGTTGAAAATTCATTTGGGTTGTGTTTTGTGAAGTCATTGATCATTTTATATCTCGTAACAAAAATTTTTATTTTTAAAGCAATCAACGTAGGGAACACTAATTGCGCAGGTTCGACTTGCACTTGGCCGGTTACATATTTTTAGTTTTAATTAAAAATTTCTTGATGATTCGAAACTCTTAGATGGTAGTATAGTTAATCGAATATGATACAGATGGCGAAATGTTAAGGGTATCTACTAACCTATTGAACAGTTGCAAATGCAAATTTTGTAGTCCCCGCTAGCGAAGCCGCTGGCACATGCTAGTGTACTATAGTTTATACCTTACATATTTATTAAATATGCATCTGATGCTAATGCATCAGACTTCCTTTTACGTTTTCCAGATAGGAATCTCATGTCAATACATTTTTATTAACGCATGTATACATTAAAATTTGTTTAAAAGCACGTTGTCATCCACATATCATCAATAACATTATAAATGCAAAGGTAAACTGTTATGACAACCAGTAACTGCTAGAACCATAATAAACAGTAGGCGTCTTAAAAGATATAATTATAGCTGGTATCGTTAAAATGTAGTTTATAAAACCGTACGGAATGCGTAGCAAATTAGACATAAAATTCTTTTTGTTTTAGGAAAATAAATTGCCTTGATTGAAGTAATAAATGTTTCTTAAGAGGATTGGCTATGAATTTTTTAATAGTGTGTTCTAATTTGTAGAATTTTTTCTTTATATTACATAATCATATAACCGATCAAGTGCAAGTCGAACTTACGCAATTAGTGTTCCGTACGTTGATTGCTTCTGGAATAAAAAATTTTGTTACGGAGGTATAAAATGATCAGTGACTTCACAAAACACACTCCAAATGAGTTTTCAACAAAGTTTGTTTCCGATCTTTACTGAAACTGATGACCTTGAAATTGTTGTTTTTTTATATACCAGATAAATTATTAAAGGTAATGCACTCGTGATAATTTTAGTTCAATCTACACCCCGTGGAGAATATTCTAGCATTTTTTCAAAATTTTTGGATCACTACTTTTTGAGACAGAGGGGAAGGACAGCGATTTTTCGCGATTTTTCCAAAATAATACAAAGAAATGTAAGACATTATATATATTTTTGAACTCGTGTTTTTACAAGCTTTCATTTGACACCCAACTCAATGACCTAGTAAAAAAAAAAATTTTTTCACTTCCGATTTCACCCCCCAAAACTAACCCTTTAAGTCAAAATTTAACTTTCAACACTACACAGCTCTGATGAGGCCATTAATTTCTATATTAGTACCAAATTTCAACTTTCTACATCAAATAGTTTCGGAGAAAATCGGGTGTGACAGACAGACAGACGCCGAAGTGATCTTATAAGTGTTCTGTACGGAACACTAATAATTATCTTTTTGTAAAAAGATAAGCATAGATAACAATAAAACTAAAATTAATTGAAAAAAAGGAAATTAAACGAACTTTAAAAAGCGATAAAAAATACAATATAATATCTTCTCCTAATCTTAAAGAGTTAGTACCAACTTGTATTTACAAAAAAATGTAAGTAGTAAGAAATCTTCGCTCTTGTCACTCTAAACTAAAACCTGAAGAAATGCAAGCTCTATATAATTAATTAGTTATTGTAAGTCGTGGTCGCTTATTAACGCACAACCTTCTTGGACGAAGGTCTAAAGGCAAAGAGATTGTACTGTCGCGACACAGCACGCGAGCCTCTACGGCGAGAAAAAGATTACTTAAGTGGCGGCGTTTAATATTTCATTGGTAATTTTTCAATTAGAAAGAGAAATTTTGCGATTTACGTGTTTTTTATGGTTGATTCGATTTTATTCGAGTAAATCTATTATTTTTTTTTTATTTACTTGTGATTATATATATATATACATATATATATATATATATATATATATATATATATATATATATATATATATATATATATATATATATATATATATATATATATATATATATATATATATATATATATATATATATATATATATATATATATATATATATATATATATATATATATATATATATATATATATATATATATATATATATATATATATATATATATATATATATATATATATATATATATATATATATATATATATATATATATATATATATATATATATATATATATATACCAGGTGTACAAGTATGAAATGAGGATTTTAGACAACAGATGGTGCACCAATGCAGTTTGTGCTATAAAGATTTGACACTGCGCCACTTTCTTGTGTCATCAACAAGTGTGAGACGCGCATGAGTGACAAATTGGAGAAGTGTGTGCGTAGTGTTGTATTGTGTTCAATATGTCGAAACTTATACCGAACAAAGAGCATTCGCGGACAGCATTAATTTTTTGTTTTCATTTAAAGAAAACTGCTGTTGAATCATACCGATTACTTCGAGAAGCTTATGGTGAACATGCTCCATCGCAAGATACGTGTGAATGATGGTTTCAACGTTTCAAAAGTGGCGACTTCGATGTTCCAGACAAGGAACGTAGAACACCGCCAAAAAAATACGAAGATGTAGGATTGCAAGCATTGTTGGACGAAGATGATTAGCAAACACAAAAAACAACTCGCCGAACAATTGGGCGTTAGTCAACAAGCTTTTTCTAATCGGCTAAATAAGATGGGAAAGATTCAGAAGACCGGTAGATGGGCACCACATTAGTTGAACGACAGGCAAATGGATGGGAAAAAGCGCAAAAACAAGTGTGACATTTTGCTCGCTCGGTACAAAAGCAAGTCGTTTTTGCATCGTATAGTTACAGGGGATGAAAAGTGGATTTATTTTGAGAATCCGAAGCGCAAAAAAAATCATGGGTAGACCCAGGCGCACCATCCACATCGACCGCAGAAAGACGATGCTCTGTGTTTGGTGGGACCAGAGGGGCGTGGTCTATTATGAGCTGTTAAAACCTGGGGAAACGGTTAATACTAAACGTTACCGACAACAATTGACCGATTCGAACCGTTCGCTGCTTGAAAAAAAATGCCAGAATACCGAAAGAGGCAACACAAAGTAATTTTTCTTCATGACAATGCTCCATCACATACGGCAAAACCAGTTCGCGACACGTTGGAAGCACTCAGCTGGAAGTTCTACCCCATGCGGCTTACTCACCAGACTTGGCTACTTCCGATTACCACTTGTTTTGCATCGATGGGTCACCCACTTGCTGAGCAGCGCTTTGGTTCGTACGAAGATGTGAAAAAATGGCTCGATGAATGGTTCGCAGCAAGAGGGGAAGATTTTTACTGGCGTGGTATTCACAAATTGCCCGAAAGATGGAAAAAATGTATAACAAGCGATAGAGCATACTTTATATATATATATATATATATATATATATATATATATATATATATATATATATATATAAATAACTCGAGCACGCCAGTTATGAATCATCATATTAGGACATGTTTCGCTCAATATCAGAGCTCATCAGCTCGTCAGGTGAAGAGGCAATTGCAGCACAACCATGACAATAGCAGAGATTTAAGAAGTAAATATCTAAAGGCATTAACAACCAACAAATCTCTACACCATCCAATGTAAACCGCCAAAACTTATGTTTAACCCTCTAATTTTACCGTTACGACTAAATATTTAACAATGGTAATAATACTCTTGACACAAAATATTATTTTCTAGTATGTTGCATGCTCCTGAATTGAAGATTTTGATCGTTCACACAAATTACGTTGAGGTTTGTTGCCTGCTGGTGCCTTTAGATATTTGTTTCTTAAATTTTTATTGCTGTCAGGGTTGTGTTACGATTGCCTCTTTAGTTAGGCTGGCTGATGGACACTGATATTGAGCGAAACATGTCATGTCCTAGGTTGGTTGTTATATGCTGTCCATAACCACAGAAAATATGGCTATAGCTAGAGAGTGATTAACAGGTAAAACAAGACATCGCCGCAAAACGAAGCCGCTGCCGCTGGATCGTTAGAATATGCCTAGTCAGGTTTCTCAGAGAGGTTGTACAAGTAGGAGTTGCTTTATATATATCAATAATAAGAAAAAATATCTACGGCAACTCTGAGAAACTCGGCGAGGCATATTTTAAACGATCCGGTAGCTAGCCAACTTCTTTCAAAATTTGTGTAATTTTATGACTACGTACAATATTTTGTGTAGTAGGTATTAATTATGTATGGCAAAATTTTAAAAAGCGGGTTTAAATAAAACCTCAACAGTCTCCACATATGGCACCGATTTTAACAGTTGTGCAGCCTCTATCATCCTCAAAGAATAAAAAAAATCCCTTCATATATTTTTATAATTGAAAAAAATTATATAAAAACAACAGACAAATTATAAATGGCATAGTAAAACGAGTTACATAAATAAAAGCAGTAAGTCCGGAATAAATAATTATTGAAAACATATATTAATAATTCACGGATGTAACTTAGATAACAATAACAACCAAAAACAGGTTTCATTTGGCCATTAAGATGCTTATAATTCATGATCATGTTAACTGTATCATATTAAGTTGATTATTGATGTCATTAAAAGCCGACCATAAGTTATGTGATCCTATAAAAATTAAGATATTTCAAAATAGTGCTCGTTAAAACTTTTCCACACTCTTTAACAATATTTAAATATGTAATTATAACAGTTATAAGTAATAAAATTTCAGTGGATCACAACAAAATAGGTTAAAATCACCGGTTTGGGTCATTGTTCCGTTAGTGAAAATTTGAACCAAAATAAATGAATAACAGGAATCTCTGTAAATTTTTATATACAAAGTTGTTAATTGATGTATTCTTATGAATGAGGAATCCACTTTCATTCATAAGAATATATCAAACAATATAACATAGTATAATGCCATATCGGAACGAGTCATAATGATTGAAATGAGAATATCTAAAAGATATAGTTGCAAAATCGTCTATGCTCCAACGACGACCACGAAGAGGAGGAAATTGAGGGATTTTATGAAGAAATAAATACTGCTTTTAAATCCACTTCAGCACATCAAACACTAATAACTGCCCTTACGGCTCAGGAATGAGGAACGCTAGAGGACAACTGTTAATAAACTATGTTAGCGAAAAAACCTCCATATTATGAACATATATTTTAAGAAAAAAGAAGGAAGAAGGTGGACATGGAAAGCCCAAACGGAATAACAGCTAACGAGATCGATTATATAATATTCAACAAGAGGAACATAATATTAGATACACAGTTTATCAATAGGGTCAAAATGGGAAGTGTTCACCGAATGGTTTGGGCGAAAATAAATTTTAACACAAGGATAGAACGAAGAAAAATGATGAATCAAAAGAAGAAAACGATAGATAGAACACAACTTAAACACAAGAAAAATGAGTATATACATAAAGTCGAAGAACATGAAATCAAAGAGGACACTTCATCCCTCAACAAAATTAATAGAAAAATCGTAAAATGTGTTAAAGAAGTAGCTCCCACGAGAAATATCAAAGAGGAAAAGCTAAAGAAACGGCCAAACTAATACAAAAACGAAAATCCATGAAACAAGACACGGTGGCATGTAAAAATAAGTTAAAAACTTTGAATAACGATATAAGAAAATGTATTAGAAGAGATGTAAGAAACTATAACAATGAGAAAATTGAAGAAACTCTGGAGAACAAGAAGGATATAAAACTTTTACAAAGATCATTAAATGAAGGACAATTACAAATAACAAAATTAGTAGATGAGAAAAATCAAGTAACACTTTTCCTAAAATGCGTCGTAGACAAAGGTTCCCTCTACAGATTTTTTGTTGAATTGCTAGAATCGCATCTACCAAAAATGAATTAACGCGGATACGTTCTTACTTGACAGACTGTAATTTACATATTTTAAATGTAATAATGGAGTTGTACATAAATATATGGATTTCAGTACATATTTTTGCGTACGTTTCATAGATCTCTCTTAACTTATTTAGCCAATGTTATGGAAATTTACATAAAGCCTTGGAAGGTTACTGAAATTAATGTATGGATTGTTATAAATGGACTCAGAACTATCCATGAAATTGACCTTAGGTTAGGGGTATATTGCAGAAGTACTATATAGTAGATGAAAGTAAGTTTATGTAGTATAAGAGCCACGAGGGACGGAAAGTTGTTTAACCGTCAAAATGATAGATATTACATATGCAGCTCTTGAGAATCGATACAAAGGATTTCGAAGGTAGAAACAGGTCATCATCCGACTTCAGTTCTAGTTGGTTGAGAAGAGTTTTCAAGGGTGTAATTTAACTGCAACTCTACGAGAAATGACTGAAAACATGTGTTGCCAACTATCAAAACAATATTTTGGAGAAGATCATTAGATGTTCTAACAAAAAGTGTACTATAAAGTTGGTTGATGATCTATTTACTGGAATTTATCGCGATTGCAGATTCGGCCACTGAACGTGAGGATCTTTGGATTATCAATTATAGAATATATTTTTTACTCATTCATTATTCATTTAGTTAACAAGAAACAAATGGTATGAATACTAATAATTTATTTTTTTCCTTCCTATGATTCCAGTCATACCAGTCATTATATCATCGATAATCATATACACCCACAATATTTAATTTAATTTTCACTTCTAACAAATTCATAACAGTTCCTTAAATTTGTTATTTGCTTTTAGTACCACCATATAATTGAGAATTTTGTGTGATTACCAACAAGTGTGAATTTATTTTAGTAAATAAATAATTTAGCATTATTTATCACATTCTCAATTAGTTTATTTACTAAGCGGGAAATTAATTTGAGGTTTTTGGGTGTGTTTCATTATACATATTAGTTTCTGAGAAAGATCTTTCGATAAAATTTTGTATATAACACGTAGGCGGAAAAATTTTTGGTCTAGCCACTTAAAACACATTTTCTTTGCCTTCGAAATAAGCCTCAGTTTCGGCGATAACTTCTTCATTGGAGTCAAATCTCTTTCCCGCGAGCATTTTTTTTGGGGTCTGCGAATAGACAATAGCCGCTGGGGGCCAAATCTGGAGAATATGGTGGATGAGGAAGCAATTCGAACTTCAATTCCTGCAATTTTGCGATCGTAACCATTGACTTGTGACTCGGTGAATTGTCTTGATGAAAGAGCACTTTTTTCTTGTTCATTTGGGGCCGTTTCTTTGCGATTACTACCTTCAAACGCACCAATAATATTCGCTATTGTTGGTTTTTCCCTTCTCAGCATAGTCGATGAAAATTATTTCATGCGCATTCCAAAATACAGAGGCCAGGACCTTCCCAGCCGACTGTTGTCTTTAGTCGCTTCGGGCAGCTTTCACCGGCTGCTGTCCACTCAGCTTACTGCCGATTTGATTCCGGTGTGTACTCATAGATCTATGTTTCATCCATTGTCACATATCGCATGAAAAAATCCTTTCTATTATGGTTAAACATGTCCAAACAGCGCTCAGAATCATCAACACGTTGTTGTTTCTGGTCCACTGTGAGAAAACACGGAACCCATTTCGAACAGAGCTTACTCATGCCCAGGTGTTCATGGAAAATATGACCAACACGTTCTTTTGATATCTTTAGGGTATCAGCTATCTCACGCAATTACACTTCACGTTCATCCAAAACAATTTTGTGGATTTTTTTGATGTTTTCCGATGTAACCACCTCATTTGGGCGTCCAGAGCGTTCAGCATTATTTGTGTCTGTATGACGACCTTTAAAATCAGCATACCAATAAATGATGAGTGATTTTCCAGGGGCAGAGTCCCCGTAACACTTATCAAGGCATTGATTTGCTTAAATGATAGATTTTCCCATCAAAAACAGTGTTTAATCAACACACGAAATTCGATTTTTTCCATTGTTTTAAAAATATCAACAGTAGCGTCACTAAAACCACTGTAACTTGTAAACTAATTGACGAAATATCATGAAATTTTGACACGTATCGTTTGAAGGTTGGTACTTCCTAAAAATCATATGGATTTTTTGAAAAGGGCGACATCTATGTGTCAGACCAAAAACTTTTCAGCCCGCGTGTTATATTGTGTGGCGGAAATGCAATGAGATTGGTAACGCTTCAGTATACGAACTGATAACGCTACTTCTTCCCTATTCATATGACGGCTAAGTTAATCCCTGCTGTAGACTCGGTGCAAGTTTGGACAGTTGCTACACAATTGTTTTGTCTAAAATGAAGTCATGTTTGTAAGATGCGTTTGAGAAATGGACCGAAAAAAATATTGAGCAAAGTTGTGCTATGAAATTTTGTCTCAAGCTTGACCCAAGAAGAAAGGAGAAACGAATTTTGTGCGGGAAGATTTTTAACCCCCTAAACAGAGGATAATGTAGAATGTAATGTGAGATCGTTGTTTGAGTTTGGACTGAAAGACTTGGTTTAATTTACCGTAAGCGTATATATATATATATATATATATATATATATATATATATATATATATATATATATATATATATATATATATATATATATATATATATATATATATATATATATATATATATATATATATATATATATATATATATATATATATATATATATATATATATATATATATATATATATATATATATATATATATATATATATATATATATATATATATATATATATATATATATATAGATAGATAGTTTCTAAAAAATATCAACCAGATTATTGAAAAAAGTTAGTTTCGTTACTTTTTTGTCACATCATGTACAGGGTGAGTCAACGATAGAGATTGTCTCATTTGTTTCGGGAATGACGAAAAAATGTTAAATACAATAGTTTTAGGGAATGTTAAGGTGCACAGTTTAAATTTATTTTTGAGTATGCAGGGTACTTCAAAAAAGTGTGGCTGATAACACATATGTTTTTTTAAATGGAACATCCTGTTTTATAATTTATTTTTTTAAATTCTGCGTAAAATTTTATAGCTTTTTTAATAATAATGTTATATACCTAAACCAAGTAGTTTTTCTAATATTTAATTTTTTTAAAAAAATTCTTGTTTTCAGTTTTGTAAAAAATTACCAGTAGCGTCATTGTTTTTGAAGGTGGAATACGCATAATTGGTACGAGCGTCCTATAGAGATGAAAAAAAAGATATATGTAAAGAAATTTGAGATAGATGCTACAGGGTGTTCAAAATAAATTTATACATTTTGACTATTTTAAATTGAAAAAAATCTCAAATTTTTTAAATGCCACACCCTGTATATTATTTTTTCTGATAGATATTATAAAACCCTCCAACTTTTATTAAGTATGTCATATACCTATTTCTAATAGTTTTACATTTATTTTGAATTTTTCAATTTTTACCCTTGTTTTTAATACACTTACTCTATTGTGAAAACATAAACAAATAGTTAATAATAATTTTAATATAGCTTAACTTATCTAATGATTAATTATTTTGACGTAACAAATGTTCAAAAATATGCAAAATTTATATTGAACACCCTGTAGCATCTAACTCAAATTTCTTGTTTTTTCATCTCTATAGAACGCTCGTACCAATTATGACTATTTCACCTTCAGAAACAATGGCGCTACTGGCAATTTTTTACAAAACTGAAAACTAGTATTTAAAAAAAAAAAATGAAATATTAGAAAAACTACTCTGTTTAGGTATATAACATTATTAATAAAAATAAAATTTTAAGTAAAATTTAAAAATAAATTAGAAAATAGGATGTTCCATTTAAAAAAACATATGTTATATCGGCCACACTTTTTTAAAGTACCCTGTATACTCAAAAAATAATTTAAAACTGTGCACCTTAACATCCCCTAAAACTATTGTATTTACCATTTTGTCACCATTCTCGAAAGAAATGAGATAATGAACTTTACTCTATCCTTGACTCACCCTGTACATACATTGTAGTCAATTTATTGATAAATCTTCAAAATAATGTTACTATTACGATAGTAATTTCCGCTTCTTCTAATACGCCGATATTTTTAAGGTAAGATAATGACGATGTCCTTGAAGAAAATTGGTCACCAAACACGACGAAAAATGATAAAAAGCGAAAACAACCGATGTTTTTAAAAGAGTAATTTTAGAAATAGAAAACATAAAAAAAATATGTTTTAGTACTACCTCTAATTGGATAGTCTTATCTTGTGTGAATTATTAGATTTTTTCCAAGAAATATGTCATATTTATTTACGAAAGCACATAAACACGATTAACAGTGTTTCAAAATTGAGTATTACCAAAAATTACATTTCAAAGTTAATTGTAACGGCAATTTTTTCCAGTGTATTCGAATCAAAAATAGGAGCAAAATTTGATTTTAACCAAAATCAATAACCTTTTATCTCAGCTCCCTTTACATTAACAGCGATCTTACTGTCTAATTATGTCAAATTACGTGACGGTTTTACCACAATTAATAGTCCTCTTAGACATAATTCATATTTAATAACCAAGATATACTATCGACAGGTCCGTACAACCATAGACAAAATAATTATTTCCTGTAAGACTCGATAATTCCGTGTAAATTTTAGACCATCAAATAATGGGAAGAAACAACTTAGCCGGGTGAGAAGCAACATTTGGAGCGGCGCGGAGGTTTATTACATTTTTCCCCTACTGAGTAGCGGACATTTAAGTTTTAAATTTATATCGAGTTCAATTGTCTGTGACAATAGGTCCCAAACTTTTTCGATTCTTGACGCCCTTGCTGAATCTACGAATCCATTCAATCCATGAAACTCTAAGGTTAATACTGAGTAAGTTCTTGGTTTTTATGAGGTCCGCTAGATGTCACGTTCTTTCTAATTGAATTGAAAATATAAATAAAATTCTGAAAATCTTGTAATATTTCCTATAAGGAAGTCGCCGTTCCTCAGGGCGGCACGGTGCACAGTTTAGGTACAGCTGGTCTATGGTACAATGGTAAGTTATTCATTATGCAGTGGGTTTTCCCATTATAGTGAGATACTTTATGAACAACCGTACTTTTTAGGTGCTATTTAAATATCAATTTGTGGTTGCTAGGATATAAAATTATTGGAAAGTCTAGTATAAAATGAAATACCAAAGGTTGAAAGGCGATTTTCAATGACTGTGGTATGAAGAGGAAATTACATAAAGAAATAACCAGTTATTAGAAATTAAAATTAGCGATGCGTGTCTTCTTAATTAAGTAATTTAATAATGATATGATATTCAATGATTTGAAAACAAGTTTGAAATTATTTAGACGTTCTGTACAGGTTCAGCTTAAAACATTGAAAGTATAATTACGATTTTTTTAGAGTGATTTACAAATGCGTCATAACAGTAGTTTATGTTGATTTGAGTGAAATATTTGAAAAGGGGCAACCTTGCCTGTCAAGATCAAGATTGCGACATGCCTAAGATTGAAACACCTAAAAACTTTATAATGTTACTATAGATCACTAACAGTGTATATGAATTAATAACAGCAAAAAAAAAAAATGACTAAACAGCAATTAAAAAGACAAAAAATAAACCAATGGCCCAGTTTTTAAATTAGTCGAATAACGATGAATTGATGACATCGTTTTTTCTTTCAGCTTATCCTAATGACTGTATCAAAAAATGACAGGCTTAGAGAGATATTTTCAATCCCTGAATTTAAAAACGTGGGCCATGTTATATTTTTATGCCAAATTATGCACAAACTCGTAACAAGCTTGAGTAAAAACATGATAAACCAAAATAATTTTTTTTCATTTCCTAAAATAATTTTTTACTAATTTATTTTTTACAGTAATGGATATAAATATTTACTTTAAAATCGCTTTATCCTGTGGTTTAAAAGTTTATAAACTCATTTAATTGCTTTCCGAATGTAAATATCATTCTGACTGATTCTATGTTAAAAATATAAACAATTAATTTGGGATGAGCAACGAAAATATTTTTAAAAAAAATTAGATACATACATATCCACGCACATACATACACACACATCCACATATATATTTATATATATATATATATATATATATATATATATATATATATATATAATCATCTTATATATATATATATATATATATATATATATATATATATATATATATATAAGGAACATTTGCAACAAGAAACCAAGCTCCTTCGAAACGTTTTACTTTCAAATGGATATAGTCAAAATACGATCCGGCGGGCCCTAAATAAACAACACAAACAGGAAAGAAAGACATATACTACAAAAGCATTTCTTCCATATGTAATAGGCATCACAGACAAAATAGGAAGACTTCTAGGAAAACACCAAATTGAGACCATTTACACAACCAACCAAAAAATTAAAGATATTCTACCTACACCAAAAGACATTATAGCCTTAGAAGACCAAGGTGTATATGAAATTCCGTGTCAGGACTGCGGTCTTTCATACATAGGCCAAACAAACAGGAAAATTAGTGCCAGAAGAGACGAGCACAAAAACGCCGTAAAACAAAAATCCACCACCTCTTCTCTAGCACAACATGCACACAATACCGGCCACAAAATCGATTTTGACAAAACCAGAACCCTACAAAAAAGTAATAACCTATCCACTAGGGTAATCAAAGAAGCCATAGAAATAGAAAAGAGGCCCAACAACTTAAATAATCGGGATGATAGCCAACGTTTACCGAACTGTTGGAAACATATTCTATTCCAGTACCAAGTTCAACCAAGAGAAACAATAATTCAACCAAATGTTACTTCACCAACACAAACATTACAAAGAACCACAGGACCGACAACGCGCAGCCAAAGCCGAGCCTCTATTGGCCAGATCCGTCCGACCAATAGAAACACCCCCGAGCACATAAAACCGGCGCACTCAGGGCCAGTCTCGACATTCAACGCCAAGACAAGACAAAAATATGGAGTAATAAAACACAACAGCCGTTTGAAGAACTGAAGAAACCTACTCAGACAAAAGAAAAGAAACACCATCCAATACATAGAAACTAACAAAACGCTAAAAAAATCAATCAGAGAAGACAAACAAAAACAATTGGAATACCAGATAGAAAAAATCATCGAAAAATATAAAAATATGAAAGCAATCAGAGGAAATTTTGGAAAAGTTTCAATTAACAGTCTAAAAGATGAAAATGGACAAGAAACAAAAGATCGAGACGAAATACTACGAATAATTGAAAGCTATTATACTAAACTGTACGAATGAAAAAATGATCCACCAATGGAATTTAAAGAAGACATAAAGAGAAAAGTACTCTACGTCAACTCTGAGGAAATACCAGAAATAACAGAGAAGATATTATATCAACTCTGAGAAACATGAAAAGCAACAAAGCACCTGGTATAGATGAAGTGATGGTTGAATTAATGAAGGAAGGAGATGGACTGATTGTACAAACATTGAAAATACTGTTCAATAAATGCCTAAGTGTAGGACAAATACCAACTAATACTTCCTCAACAATGTTGCTCTTCAAAAAAGGCGCCAAGAAGATATTGGATAATTACCGTCCAATATCCCTATTGTCGCAGACCTATAAGTTATTTACTAGAATCATCATCAATAGGCTAGAAAACAAACTGGAATCGAACCAAACAATTGAACCGGCAGGTTTCAGAAAAAACTTCAGCATCAGTGATCACTTGTTAACTATCCGAACACTCATTGAGAAAGCGACAGAATATAATTTAACACTTTACCTAATATTTATTGATTATCAAAAGGCATTCGATAATAGTGAAACCTGGGCGGTGGAAAAAGCTCTGAATAATAATAGAATTAACTGATCACACAGCTAATAAGATCGATATAAAATAATACAAAGATGACAATAGAAGCACACGAAAAAACAAAACCTATACCTATAAAACGAGGAGTGCGACAAGGAGACCCAATGAGCCCTAAACTGATTAATGCCGCATTGGACGATATTTTTAGAGATCTTGAGTGGGATAAGATGGGAATAAATATAAATGGAGAGAGGCTACATCACTTGAGATATGACGACGATGTGGTAATAATATTTAACAATGCAGAAAATATACAAAAGGTGTTAAATGATATTAAGGAAAAACCCCAAAAAGTGGGATTAAAATTAAATAAAGAGGAAACAAAAGCCATAACAAATGACCATAACCCGCAAGACATAAGGATAGATAACGAAACACTTGATTATGTAGACGAATATATATATATATATATATATATATATATATATATATATATATATATATATATAAATATATATATATATATATATATATATATATATATAGGACAAATGATACAATGCGGTAAAACCCAATCACACCGCAGAAATAGAAAAAAGAATCAGACTGGCATGGGCAGCTTTTGGTAAACAAAGATACATCCTGAATAAGAAGAAATGTATGTAACCAGTGTGTCTTACCAGTTCTCACTTACGCAACACAAACTTAGACACTGGCTAGGAATATAAGGGATAGATTGGCGAAAACAGAACGAGCAATGGAGCGTCAGATATTGAATATAAGGATAAATTACGGAACGAATATATTAGGGAAAAAACTAAACTAATAGATGTAAAAGAAATATAGCAAGCCTAAAATGGAGATGGGCTGGACATACAATGCGACAACTGGACAACCGTTGAAATAGCAAGATGCAGGTTTGGAAACTCTGGTTGTGAAAGAGATCAAGGGACAGACCTCAGACCAGGTGGAAAGACGATCTAAAACTTACAGCCGGCTTTGCGTGGACAAGATAAGTGGAGAACAAAAGGGGAGGCCTATATCTGACATTGGATGTAAGAAGGCTGTGAAGAAGAAGAAGAGAAGATAATTTAAAGGCTTGGCTTGGCCTGTGTTCGGAAGGTTACAATCTACATTTAAACTGGACTTTCCAAATACTCGTATAATAAAAGCCAAAGTGTTTGATCAATATGTACGGCCGGTATTAACATATAGCACTGAAAGGTGGGCTTTAAATAAAAGTATAATATATAAACTCCAGGTAACTCAAAGAGCAATGGAGAGGAGAATCCTAAATATTAGACTCCACGATCGTATTCCTAACATCGAGATACGAAGAAAATCAAAAGTGACAGATGTAATACAACGAATATGTACATTAATGTGGAATTGGGCGGTGCATATCGTAAGGATGAATGATAACAGATGGATACGCCGTATGGTTGAATATAGGCCTAGAGAACATTAAAGATGCAGAAGTAGACCACAAACAAAACAGACGGACCACATAAAAAGCAGGATACGTTTGGGTGCAAAAAGCAAACAACAGAACTTATTGGAAACGACTTGAGGAGGCTTACATCCGACTTTCGATGGAATAAGCTAATGATGATGATGATGATGATGATGATATATATATATATATATATATATATATATATGATTTGGCTGTATTATTAAATTTAAAAGAAAAGTAAGTTGTGGATTTTGTATCACTTGCAACCCCAAAAATGGCTTGGCAGTACCGATTGTCATTTGGCGGAAAATTTAAATTTTTTAAAGTTTAAAATCCAAAAGTCACTCTGTTTGGTAAAATAACTAAAACATTGATTAGGAAAAAGTGTTTAGAATTTCAGTTTATGGTAGTATGCAAGATTTTAGATAGATTGGACAAAAATCGTATTTTGTCAGTTTTTGATCAATAAAACTATGATCGCAAGGATATTCTGGAAGAACATGCCATGGGACTAAATATTATTGGTTGCAGTTTTATCTTTTAATAAAAGAATGGTCAGGAACAAGCAGTTTTCGGCCTGTGTTTGGAACAAATGACAATTACGACGCTCATAGAAAAGACAACAGAGTATAACAAGCCCATTATACTGATTTTCGTAGACTATGAAAAGGCTTTCGATTCCACTGATAAAAAGTATATACGAAAAAGCAACATGGTGTGTAAGACTACATAAACCCACAGAGAAGTTTCGCATAGAACGAGGTATCCGTCAGACACTTTATTCCTAAAGCTATTTACTACTCTGCTGAAATATACATGTAAAAGAATTGACTGGGAAGATTTGGGCGTAAATATAAGTGGAGAGAGATTAAATCGTTTCGAACTGAACGATAATATATCAGTGGCAGGCAAACTTGTCAAACAATCAATCATACAAATATGTGGGTCATGAAATCCGTATTGGTAGAGATAACCGACCTGTGAGCTCCTAAGAAGAATAGGTTTGGGATGGGCAGCTTCTGGCAATTTAAAGTATATCTTTAACTTGAGATAGTTAACATCATTCGACAGCTGTAACCGATGTCATCGAGAGACTCACAATATTGAAGTGGATTTGGGCTAGTCACGTGGCTAGGAGAATAGATGGAAGATGGTAAGAGAGATTATTGAAATGGCTACCCAGACAGGAGGCGTTCTGGAACAAAGGACGCCCCCAACCAGATTGGCGGGTGACATCACGAGAATTTGTGGTAACTGGATACAAATGGCCCAGGATAGAAATGAATAGCATAGAGAACGAGAGGCTTATGGCCAGGAGTGGACGCGTGTGGCTCATTGATGATGATGAGAGAAGTTTCGCATAGAACGAGGTATCCGTCAGACACTTTATTCCTAAAGCTATTTACTACTCTGCTGAAATATACATGTAAAAGAATTGACTGGGAAGATTTGGGCGTAAATATAAGTAGAGAGAGATTAAATCGTTTCGAACTGAACGATAATATATCAGTGGCAGGCAAACTGGTCAAACAATCAATCATACAAATATGTGGGTCATGAAATCCGTATTGGTAGAGATAACCAGACCTGTGAGCTCCTAAGAAGAATAGGTTTGGGATGGGCAGCTTCTGGCAATTTAAAGTACATCTTTACCTTGAGATAGTTAACATCATTCGACAGCTGTAACCGATGTCATCGAGAGACTCACAATATTGAAGTGGATTTGGCCTAGTCACGTGGCTAAGAGAGTAGATGGAAGATGGTAAGAGAGATTATTGAAATGGCTACCCAGACAGGAGGCGTTCTGGAACAAAGGACGCCCCCCAACCAGATTGGCGGATGACATCAGGAGAATTTGTGGTAACTGGATACAAATGGCCCAGGATAGAAATGAATAGCATAGAAAACGAGAGGCTTATGGCCAGCAGTGGACGCGTGTGGCTGATTGATGATGATGAGAGAATGGTCATAAAAGGTGTCTTAAAGGAAAAAGGAGGGAAAACTAACAGATAAAATGCAATGGTCACCTCAATCTCCGATCTCTTTCTTGGCGAACTAGTATGAGATATGGGATGCGATGAGTTCAACATGGTTGTTCGTGAAACTCGCAGTTTTGGGAATACCTAAAAAGAAAATGGGAGAAGTTGGAGGCCCAGTATTTTAATAAATTAATGAATAGGACGCCGAACATTTGTGAGATAGTAATTAAATATAAAGGTGACGAAAGTAAGATTTGACGTTAATAATTTTTAATAACAACCAAAGCAGACTGATGTATATACAGTTCCAAAATAACATCCATGTCAACAAACAGAATTGAGGTTGTTAGAGTCCAACAGATCCAAAACTAAAGCATCGAATGTTAGTACGGGTAGTTATCGGTCCTTACTTCTTTGAGAGTGACAGAGGCCGGACAACAAATGTCACTTTATTATGTAGCTATAGTGAAAAACGTTTGCATGGAGAGAGGCGACATCACAAATCATTGTCAATCATTCGGGAAATTTTCGCGAACAAAGTGATTTCCATAAGAGGTATTATAAATAGACCTCCATATAGTCCGCATTTAACGTCGATGGATTTTTTTTTTTGGTAAGGGTATCTCAAAATTTAAGTTGACAATAAGAATCCTTCGTCTATGAAACAATTCGAAGAAAACATCCAACTAGAAATTGTCGCGTTCATAAAAAGAAAAAATCTGCCAAGCGGTAATCATTTCATTATACACTTTTGGCACGATAACTCCCGAACGAAATTAGATATTCATTTCGAATTTGGTACGCATATAATAATTGAAGTAGGGATAGAACCTATAGTTTTAGAGCAATATCGCTAAAAAGGAAAGGGCGTGAAAGGGGTGGAAGTACATACAGTCTGTTTATGTTCTAACTAAACGCGAGGGTCTTAGAGGGGTAACATGTCTTTTTCAGGATTCTTGGAGTCGAGAGATCAGAAAATTGTGTTACTTTTTAAAACATTTTCAATTTTAGCAGAAACACTATGTAAAAGGAAACATCAGATTCCGGTTGCAAATATTACTGAAGCTCTTCCTGATTGATATCTTTCATAAAGTACCTATTATTTAAACTATCGACTTTTGTGTTTAAATTAAGCTATTTTTAGACATGTCATGGGATCACTTCGGTATCCATCTATCTGTCTGTCACACCCGATTTTCTCCGACACTATTTGAAATAGAAAGTTGAAATTTGGCACTAATGTAGGGATTTATGGCTCAACCAGAGCCGTGTAGTGTCGAAAGTTAAATTTTGGCTTAAAAGATTAGTTTTGGGGGTGTGAACTCGGAAGTGAAAAACAATTTTTTTTGCAGGGTCATCGAATGAGGTGTCAAAGGAAAGCTTGTGAAAACACGAGTTCAAAAATATATATGATGCGCAAACTTTTCTTAATATTATCTTTAAAAATGGCACAAAATCGTTGTCACCCCTTAGCTCGAAAAGTACTGACCAAAAAATTTTAGAATATTTTCCACAAGGTGTAGATTAAGCGAAAATTATCAAGATAGTATTACGTTTGATAATCTATTTGATATAAAAAAACCATTGGCTTTATATTATGGTGAAGGTTTTTTAATATACTTTTCAGTACACACACTGGTGGCCAACGGATAGGTACCGAGACAAAATAATTTTAATTAATTTGTTTATAATTGAACAAATATTTAGGTAGTAAATATGTATTTTACACTTTAATTACTAAATTCTGGATAGAACTATATTGATTTATTGGCTAATAGGTAGCTAAGATTCCATAACTATTACACATTATTGACTAAGAAAAAACGTGAAAATATATATTGGATCTTAAGATATATACATGTCAGGGACCTAATTAACTTAGCCTCCGTAAGGATTTTATTTTATTTTAAAAGCAATCGTCGTACAGAACACTAATTGCGCAAATCCGACTTGCACTTGGCTGGTTTTTTAGTTAAAGAAACTTTTTTTGTTATTTATTTTATTTATTTAGGTGAATCTCCTGTTTTGGATCCAATTTAGATGCTCCCAAAGTAGTTCTAGTACTTTTTATTGACGAATGTACATTTACAGAGGTAAGAAAAAAACTGTCATTTGGTATATACAACATTCTCTTTCTTCTTTCTTTCAGAAGTGAGAGTTAATAATATTAGGAGTTTTTCATGTAAAACATAACAATAACAAAACTTTGAAATATCTATTTCAGAAAACCAGTACTTACTCGTATTCTATAACTACGGGTTGCCAGAGTACGAGGTAAATCACTTTAAAGGTTTTTTGTAAATAATTTGAAGCCAAATTTTTAATGGGAATTCTACATAGATACTACTATAACTCTTTCGCGAGCAAAAATTTAGGTTTTTTAAGACTTTCGAAGGAAAATCACTAGCACATTCTATCGTAGTGTTTCATTTCCTATTAAAAAATTCCAAGTTTCGACTTAATAGAAAATAAATAAATTTTTAGTTGTGGTCACAGCTTGCAAATGTACATTTTATACATATTGACAACAGTAACACCATTAAAAAAACGTGCCCAATACCACACAGACACACACACACACACACACACACAAAATAATTACATACTTACCAATAATTTCTGTAGACGTATCCATTTTAAAATAATTTTGTTTAAACAATTAGTCTACTTATAACAATTACGACACTCTCTCATAACACTAATAAAACAAACAGTTCCTAATTTCGCGTGTGTTGCTCTTTCGACAATTGAAAATACACTAAAATTTGTTAAAATAGGGGCTGGGTTTAGTATCTAGTTGTTAATAAGTTTTCAACTTTATAAACGACTATTAATATTAATATGATGAATATTTAAACGACAATGTTCCGATAATGATGATGTTTATTTTTTTACAAGTAATTTATCTTTACAATTATAATTTTAGTTACACGAAGAAAAGAAGAAGAAGAATATTATATGCTTTACTTCAATATTTATGGGCTAATTTAGACGTACATAGGAAATTTTAAGTCAAAAAAGGCTAAAAACAGTTTTTCCTCAACTTCGATGTGAAATTATTAATTATTTCATAGTTTTTGAACGATTAACCTTATATCGAATTGCTAAGGGTCAAATGTTACTACTAATTTATAGCTTCTTCAAATATAGTTACTACTTAGTGAGTAACTTTTGATCTTTGTTAGCTTGAATTATTACTTTAACAAAATACACCTATTAATTGTGTGAAATTATTATTATTTGTTTATACTTAGAGGTCATCGTCTTCATCTGAGGTCCACTACGATAGAGTGGAAAGCTTCATAAACAGAATCTTTTCTGTCACTTGTATCATCTTCTGGCTGTACTGTTTCAGTAGATCAAATAAATTCCAAAGCTTCTTAGGAAAAGGTATTCTCTTTGTCTTAACTGCTGGATGTAAACATTAAAGTAGGGGGTCTGACGTGAGCAATAATCTATTAATTACATTCATGCTTCACTATGTCTACCAGGTCTCTTGTAGCCTTATTTGTTTCTGCATGTAAACAAACATATAGCCAAAACTTGTGAAGAAATAGAACGGCACTCACAAAAACATGAAACTACAGATTTATTCAAAAAAGTCGAACAATTAGCGAATATATTCACAGCAAAATTTCTACCAATGAAAAGCGACACAGAAATAATCGAAAAATGTCACGAGTACTGTCAAATTCTCATGAAAACTGCAAATAACCATAACACCCAACTGAATGTGGGAAATCTAGAGCCAACACTTCTCAGGAGTGAGGTGAAATTAGCTGTGAAAAAATTCAAAAATATTAAGTCTGCAGGACTGTATGGCATTTTGGCAGAGCTGCTTAAAAAGACAGGAGAGACCGGTATTAACTTAATCCACGAAATATGGAATAATATCTGGACAGGTGAATGGCCTAAAGAATGAACACAATCGATATATATATATATATATATATATATATATATATATATATATATATATATACATATATATATATATATATATATATATATATATATTATATATATATATATATATATATATATATATATATATATATATACATATATATATATATATATATATATATATATATATATATATATATATATACATATATATATATATATATATATATATATATATATATATATATATATATATATATACCGATTCACCAAAAAGACTCACGAGACATCTGTGAAAATTTGAACTATCTCCCTTATATGTTATGCAAGCAAAATTATGCTCCACATCATCTAAGAATGATTGAAACCAATCCTCTTGTCTCAGATTCCCCAAGAACAGGCAGGTCTTGTACCCGGTAGAGGCAGAAGAAAACAACTAATCAGTGTGAGACAAATGACAGAAAAGGTTTACAAATATAATGTTCCTGTCGTGTTCTGTTTCCTTGATTTTACAAAGGCCTTCGACACAGTACAATGGGATCACTTATGGAGAATTCTTCAAGAAATGGGGACACCAGACCACCTAGTCTTCTTAACCCACAAATTATACAGCAACTACATCTCTTATGTTAGAGTTCAGAAAAATCTGTCTAAGCCATTCCAAGTCGGAAAAGGGGTGAGGCGGGATTGTATCCTCTCTCCACTACTCTTCAATATATATGGTGAATGGATTATCCACAAAGCGACGGAAGAGTGAAATGTAGGAACACCTGTAGGAGGCTAAAATTTGTCGAACTTAAGATACGCTGATAATACTACAATAATGGCTAGCTCCGAGGAAGAAATGGTGGCACTGCTGCATCGAATCGAAAAGGTAAGCGCAAATGTCGTCCTTACACTAAATCGAAAGAAAGGTTCTCTTCTTACAGTAGATCGAGCTAAAATTTTGCCTCCTTTCAACAAAATCAACGATATGCCGCTGAAGACAAATATTATATACTTAGGAGCCAGAATTTCTAACAAGGGGGCTGCGAAGAAGAAATTAAACGATGGCCAAAACTGCAATGAGAAGCCTAAGCAAAGTATGGAAAGATCACACAATAAATAAAATGACTAAAAAAAGGCTTGTACTGAGGAGAAACATGGACTATTAATGCAGCATGCCGTAAAAGAATAGATGCTCAGAATTTCTTGGACAGCTCATAGAACAAATGCGCCTGTTCTGGGAGATCCTAACATTCAAAATAGTGACCGAGTGTTACCAACGAAGATAGAGAAGCCTGGAGGGCTGTGTAATAATGCAACAGAGGTTACGAGAGATTCAGAAGAGAGCTGTTCGTCTGATTACAGACCCAGAACTCACCAGCAATCCTGCCTTCTTGGAATATCGAAGAACGGTTGGCGACTTAAGTTTGTTCTACAAGTATTTTCATGGGAAGTGTTCGATGGATGTAGCCCCCTTAATTCATTTCAAAGCGGTGCATGCTAGGAATACATGTCGCGCTAATACTTCACATCCGTATCCGAGGTTCAGCTTTTCACTCCTCGTATAACCCTTCTCAAGCACTCTTTTATATGAAGAATCTCATCCCTTTAGAATGATTTACCCAGGACCGTATTTTGCATCGAGTATAATTTATAGCGCTTCAAGACCAACGTGAATCGCTTTTTTCGCACACGTATCCTATAGCGTTTTATGGATTTCCCTGCAGCGCCTATGCTATGCCTTTAAAATAAATTGCTTGACGGTTAACTTTAAAACATCTAAACTTTAAAAATATTTATTTGAGTAACAAATATGAACTTTGAATTAGATACACGTTCCCTTAATTGTTGTGTTTGCAGCTTAGTCCGGTTGCTACCTTCCGCGAAATCTTTTGTAGGTTTTCCCGGCTTTTAATTTGTTCACAATGGCAGTTTTATAGAACCTGAAAGCCATTTTGATGAATTGATCTTTTGTGGTTGATGCTGCTAATTAGTTATTTTTCGATTCGCGCTTTAAATACCTCGATTTGGGTTTAAAGGCTTTTAAAAGGGTTTTCTTTGGTGAATAATTACAAATTTGTATTAAAATGTTCTCTATGCTTCGTGCGGAACATTTATAATATCACTGCGGCGTCTGTCTGTCCGTCTGTCTATTCGTCAATCTGTCCGTCTGTCTGTCTATCTGTCAGACCCGATTTTCCCTGAAACTATTTGTCAAAGGAAGTTAAAATTTGGCACTACTCTAGGAATTGATGGCACCATCAGAGCTGTGTAGATTTGAAAGTTAAATATTGACTTAAAGGATTGAAATCGGAAGTGAAAATAAGTGGGGTGTCAAATGAAAGCTTGTGAAAATACGAGTTTAAAAATATATATAATGTAATACTTGCTCATACTTCTCTTTGTATTATTTTTAAAAAACTACCAAAAATCGCTGTCTCGAAAAGTACTGATTAAAAAATTTTGAAAAAATTCTGGGGTATTCTCCACAGGGTGTAGATTGAACGAAAATTATCCCGAGTATATTACCTCTAATAATTTGTCTGGTATATCAAAAAAAAACAAAAATGTCAAGGTTATCAGCTTTCAACAAAGATCGGAAATAACTTTGTTGAAAACTCATTTGGGGTGTGTTTTGTGAAGTCACTGATAATTTTATACCTCCGTAACAAACATTTTTCTTTTGAAAGCAATCAACGTACGGAACACTAATTGCGCAAGTCTGGCTTTTACTTGGCCGGTTATTTAGTAATTAAATAGCAGGATCATTGCTTAATACAATTAAAAAGTATTTTTCTACTCCAATCCATTGTACTCGAGTTAGTATTGGTAAAAAACAGATAATTAAATGAAATTCCTTAATTTAAATAAGGACGGTAGTACTAAAATAACCGATGGTAAAATAAAATGGCTTATACACGCTGCGGATAAGTTTCTTGTGATTTGGATAGCCAATTAACTTATCTGCAGTTGGCTGCTTTAATATTCTGGTTAGCATGGACAAGGATGCCTCTATTTTGGGTAAAATTACACACTACTAGGAGAACAGCACCAAAAGCGTGTAACTATAAAAATATTCTCAGACGCTAAAAAAACCTTGATGCGTTTGAATACACATACTGTACGATTTTTACTGAAAACTGATGACCTTGAATTTTTTTTTTTATATCTGATAAATTATTAAAGGTAATGCACTCGTGATCATTTTCGTTCAATTTACACCCTGTGGAGAATATTCCAGAATTTTTTCAAAATTTTTTGATCAGTACTTTTCAAAATAAGGGGAGACAACGATTTTTTCGCAATTTCTTAAAAATAATTCAAAGAAAAGTGTGCGCAAGTATTACATTATATATATTTTTAAACTCGTGTTTTTACAAGCGATACGATACCTCACGCGATGACCTGGTAATTTTTTTTTTCACTTCCGATTTCCCCCCCCAAAAACTTATCCCTTAAATCAAAATTTAACTCTCAAAACTACATGGCTCCGATGAGGTCATCAATTCCTGTATTAGCGCGAAATTTCAACGTTTTGTAACAAATAATTTCGGAGAAAATCGGGACGGACAGATATCGAACACTAAAAAAGACCAGAACAATGTAATCAGGTTGTACAAATCTAGGTGCCAGGACATATATATCTTGAAAGAAATGAAAAGATCGGTTTCCTGATTTGAAGAGAAGTT
This sequence comes from Pachyrhynchus sulphureomaculatus, assembly GCA_019049505.1. NCBI lineage: Eukaryota > Metazoa > Arthropoda > Insecta > Coleoptera > Curculionidae > Pachyrhynchus > Pachyrhynchus sulphureomaculatus. Next base: position 89,406,293 of record CM032448.1, read on the forward strand.
GAAGCCACTTTCATAGAACAGAGTCAGCAAAGGGTATCATCCATAGTACAACTAAAACCGTATAGGTGGTAGAGACTGCCCAACAATACTGACTTTTTTAACTGAGGTCATAACACGCTACTTGGTTGGAGTGGAAATATTTTGGCCTATATGTTGAAGAATCACATTGTTGTAAACCAACTATTTTTTATTATTTTATTACTATATTGTTTAGCCTTTTAGCTACGCCTGTGAGTTTAATACAAAGCCATAGTTTAACAGTAACCAATTCTTGATAAAAGATATAATATGTACACTTCCTAATAGCTCAATAAAATAACTACTTTCTATATTTAATAACTTTTTGATGGCGCCGAGAAGTCGCCAAACTCTGTAATCATTAGGATGATAAATATTTGTTAGCTAAATTTAAAAGTACGCTTATGGGCCTATGATAAATTTTGAAGAGTAAATATATAAAATAATAGGCTAGAGGAGTTATTATTATTCTCAGTTAATTGACAAAAGACATAAAAGGCATTATTATTAACAATAACATCAAGTATTAAATATTGTTATTACGAGCATTGATATTATTACATTCATATCAAGCTAATAAGTATTATAAAATTTAATTAATAAAAAGTTAGAAGTTTTATCACGTGTTTTTTTGATCGACTTGCAAACCAATAAAGCAACACGGTCGGTTACAGCAACATACATGGGTTCGGCACTGCAAACGCTCTGATTCTTTCACCTTCGATTATGAAAACAAATACTAAATTTTGAAAAATGGTTTTTCTTAATATTATAATAATCAGCCGACGCTGTTAGAGGAAACCTCCATATAAGGATGGAACACTTCCGATTTATCCCCAAAAAACTAACCCCTTAAATCAAAATTTAACTCTCAAAACTACATGGCTCCGATCAGGCCATCAACTCCTGTGTTAGCGCCAAATTTCAACTTTCTGTGATAAATAGTTTCGGAAAAAATCTGGTGTGATAGACGGAGAGAGAGAGACGGACAGATATCGAACACTAAAAAAGATCAGAACAATGTCATCAGGTTGCACAAATCTGGGTGCCAGGTCGTATATATCTTGAAAGAAATGAAAAGATCGGTCTCCTGATTTGAGGAGAAGTTGAAGCCACTTTCATAGAACAGAGCCAGCAAAGGGTATCATCCATAGTACAACTAAAAACTTAATGACCGTATAAGTGGTAGAGACAGCAACCAATTCTCGATAAAAGATATAATATGTACACTTCCTAATAGCTCAATAAAATAACTACTTTCTATATTTAATAACTTTTTGATGGCGCCGAGAAGTCGCCAGACTCTGTAATCATTAGGATCATAGGTAAATATTTGTTAGCTAAACTTAAAAGTACGCCTATAGGCCTATGATAAATTTTGAAGAGTAAATATATAAAATAATAGGCAGTCGCTAGAGAAGGAGTTATAACATTATTATTATTCTCAATTAATTAATAAAAGACATAAAAGGCATTATTATTAACAATAACATCAAGTATCAAATATTGTTATTACGAGCATTGATATTATTATATTCATATTAAGCTAATAAGTATTATAAAATTTAATTAGTAAAAAGTTAGAAGTTTCATCACGTGTTATTTTTGATCGACTTGCAAACCAATAAAGCAACACGGTCGTTACAGCAACATACATGGGATCGACACAGCAAAGGCTCTGATTCTTTCACCTCCGATTATGAAAACAAATACTAAATTTTGAAAAATGTTTTTTTTTTAATATTATAATAATCAGCCGACGCTGTTAGAGGAAACCTCCATATAAGAGTAGAACATATTGAATCATATAGTGTAACATTCATTTTTTCCTAGATTTTGGGATCATGTTACGTCACTGTTTTTCTCCCTATAATTTATATTGTTTTTCATTTTTTTATATTTATTGCAGTATTTACTAACTTTTAAGCAGTGTAGCTCACTCGAATTTTTGAGCCGTTTATATTACAGTGTGCATTGCGGGTTATCTACTGGATCTATTTAATTCGTTTCTAATGCGTCGATTGGCCAGATATTTGTATTCGGGAAGTAACCATCTTGAAGACGTGATTTATACGGAGGGGAGAAAGATATTTAAGGGTCCGGATGGCATGGATCAAGGTCTTTTTTTCCCAGCCGAGATGAAGTAGGGCAGATATTTTGTGAAGCCAAAGTAAGGGCTTTTTTCTTCAGAAAGCCGCCCAGTAGGCTCTTTTTATCAAGTTGCTGTACTGATATATTAGTGATGTAGTAGTGCAAAGTGTTCAAGTTCAAGGCCTTTTTCTTTGAAATATCCTGTTTATTCCCAGACCTTTAGGGGCCAAGAAAAGTTTAGTAGCCCAAAGGGAACTGGGGTAGCCAAGGTGGAGACATCAGTGTTATGAATATCTCACCAAGACAGGCCAAAAACTCATAGAAAAACCGTAAGTCATCAGTATATCAATTCGTAGACCTAGCTTCACGTATCGAACTGGTAACTCGTGAAGTGAACCTCACGAACCTCCGACATCGTGTGTAACAAAGTTTTAATTAAAAATCCTGATTTAAAGACTCTATTTAATAATACCACCTATTAGACTAAGGGTTTTTTTTTAGTAATAAGAGTAGTAGAGTAGCAAAGTTAGAACTTTTAATTTTGTCATTAATAAACCTTTTTTCCTTATTTAAGGCTAGTGTTTCACTGAATCACCTATTTTACTTTTCAGGACAAAACGGTTGTACCATATCAAAATTATTCTTAACAGTTACATAACCCTTCAGTATTTTTTAATTTTTTTTAGCTGAAGTTAGATCTTTTTTATTTCAAAATGAATGGTGCCCAAAAGCCGTACAACCAAAAATTTTAAACAACTATAGAGACTATTTTCAAAAACACGTACAAAAATTATCTCTTACCCATATTACTCTACCAAGAAAAACTGAGCTAGTGTATGTTTAATTTCTTTAGTTCTTTTAATATTAATATCCACTCAATCCATTCTCAGAAATTATCAGAATAAAAAGAAAGAAAAGATGAGGCCACAATAGTAGCACATCAAATGAAAAAAGAGCATTTAAATCTGACTAAACTAATAAAATTTCAACCAAAAGATATACATCACTTACAAATAATTTCTGCACTTGCATCCATTTAAACACTAATAAACCAAATCACTTTCATAGAATAGAAACAACTACGTCCGACAAAACATGTATGGTTCAATCAAGTATTGAAAATACACTAAAATTTGTTAAAAGAAAATTATTAGCCTTTTGAATAGTTGTTAATAATATTCAAGCTGGTAATAAACAACTCTATTAATGATAATAATATAATGAATATTTAAATAAATACCACAACATTTGAGATAAAATGATGTTTTCTCTTTAACAGAAAGGAATATATCTCTCTATTTGTTGTGAATTGTTGTTTTTGCATATTGAATTTCAAAGAGAGGTCAACGTGGGTCAGATTTTTAAGTTGACCAAAAAAGAAAGACTGTTGTAATACTTTATAACTATGATTTATTGATCTTAACATTAACATTTGACATTTGTGCGTAGTTACATATTAAATCCTTATCTTGATGATCCGTTCTCATTGTTTCATTTGAACTTCATTTCATTTCTTTTAAAGTTCTTCGTGGGTTTTATTCACCGAGAAAAGGCCTTTGATGAAGTACATCTACATGCTGTAATAAATCTTCTTTACGACACACTTTACAACATTGACAAAAACCCTAGAACTTAATATTTAAAAAGACTGGCCAAGTGCAAGTCGGACTTGCGTAATTAGTGTTCCGTACGTTGATTGTTTTTAAAATAAAAAATTTTTGTTACGGAGGTGCAAAATGATCAATGACTTCACAAAACACAACCCAAATGAGTTTTCAACAAAATTTGTTTCCGATCTTCGGGGAAAATTGATGGCCTTGAAATTTTTGTTTTTTTTTATATACCAGATAAATTATGAAAGGTAATGCACTCGTGATAATTTTCATTCAATCTAAACCCTATGGATTTCGTGTTTTTACAGGCTTTCATTTGACACCCCACTCGACGACTTGGTAAAATTTTTTTTCGTTTCTGATATCACCTCCCAAAACTAACGACGTAAGGCAAAATTTAACTTCTAAAACTACATGGTTCTGATTGACCCATCAATTCCTATATTTGTGCCAAATTTCAAGTTTCCACGTCAAATAGTTTTAGAGAAAATCGAGTGTGACAGACTAACAGACGGACGGACGGAGAGACAGACAGAGAGACACCGAAGTGAACCCATAAATGTTCGGTACGAAGCACAAAAAACATCCTTGTTAAAATAAATAAAGAAAATACAATGCAGGAGAATTCGTCACTAATTTCAAGATATTAATGGATAAAATAATGTATCAGTTCGTAAACTAAAGGGTTATAGAAGGTAATATAAAAAAATAACAATGCTGATGACACCGTGCTGATAGCAGAAAATGAAGACAATCTTCAGATGTTACTTTACCATTTTAGCAAAACAGCTAAAAATTTGGAACTGCTATATCAGCAGCAAAAACAAAATGGATATGATTAGATCAAAAACAACATTAAGACGTAAGATTGTTGTTGATGAATAAATCATCTAATTTTTCTTTTTAGCATTTCCTTTCTTTGTCTAAAACTGCTACTCGAAACTAAACTATTCTTATGATGCTGATGTTGAGCTTTCATGCCAGTTTTTTCAGTGGATCTAGAGGTATCTGGTCTTCCCAATTTTGCTAATTGTTACTAGTCGATCACTAGGCGTTTTGTCAACGTTGTCTCTCGATATTCTTGTTATAGCTCTGAAATATGGCACGATGTCCTGGACATCATACATGCTTCTTACTACCTATTTTCCTCTTCTGTCGCGGAGTGTGTTGCCAGAGTAAACATATAGATAGAACGACAGAAGAAAGAATGATGTGATGAGATATATCAGGTGGCCAGTTGGAATAAAGGAGGCCCCGAAAATTTTGGAATAACAAATATTTGCAATGAAAGATAGTTGAAGATGGTAGCAAACAGAAAACTGTTCGATAGACGGGGGGAAGACGAAATTGAAATAATCCGAGTAACTTGAAAATAAAGGCGAGAATTCCCATACAAATTAAAATTAAGGAAATTTCTGCTTGGAAACGATATTATTAATCGTTATAACTCGTCATTAGATTGTATATATCATGACAGTGGTATTATTATGCTTATTATTACCGAAATTTTGTTCAGTTTAAAGGTGTGGATGCGGTATCGAAATAAGAGCGGAGAGCAGCTGCAGCAAACGACCTAATATGACTGTCGCTTGACGTTTTCAACAATATTTAATCGGCTTCGTTTTAACCTTCCTCGTGTAACCCGCTTTTTACTTCGGTCACTGGTATTATAGGAAGGTTGTAATGAATTTGAGGGAAATGATCAGAGGTTCCTAAAATTTTTGCATTATTTTCTGCACAAGATGAGCAGTAAGTACCTAGGGCGGAAATGTGGGTGACAGAGGAAGGAAACGCCATATACCACGAATGTACTAGTAACTCGAAGGTCTATGAAGTATGGCAGATTAGTTCGAGCAGAGAAAGAGCCATTAAAGAAAATAAAAATAGAAAGAGAAAACAATATAATCTTATATTCCCAAGCATGACGTGGAAAACCGATATTCAAATGAGACTAACTTAAACACGGATTTTACAAACAGTTACTTAGACATCCGGTTTGTCGCGACCATATGGGTTGAAACTGGTAATTTTCTAAACAAAGTTTATTTAAAAATTATTGCACTAACATTGTCTAAAGTATACAATCATGTTAAGTGCGTATCTTATCTTAAAACCAAAGTTCCGTATTTAAGAACTACGTAATAGTTTATGCTGTTATGTTGGTATATGTCACATCTTGTAAGATTTATATTGTAAATAAACGAGCTAACAAAGATATATCCAATAATTTCTAACGAGTTGCGACGTTGTTAAAATGTTATGCATATAATAGGGAGAGTGATTAATATTAGAGAGTTACAGTATACTTCTTTCCGAATTTTTACCGTTATCTTACACACAAAGCTCTATTTCATCAGAGAAATAATGCTGGTCGGAGGTTTAACTCCGTTAATCAAATGTTCGACATTTATAGATTATCAAGTAAGAACGTGTCCGCGATAATTCGTTTTTGGTAGATGCGATTCTAGTGATTCATCAAAAAAAATCAGTAGAGGGAACCTTTCTCTACGACGAATTTTAGTTTTTTTTTATGGGTCTACCACACACGCTGCAGGAAAGTCCCTAAAGCGCTCCAGGAGCGGCATGCGTGCGGAAAAAAAAAGCGATTCACGTTCTTCTTGAATCGCTGTAAATTGTACTCGGTGGGAAACACAGCGCTGGGCAAATTATTCCAAAGGGTTGATGTTCTCCATATAAAAGACTGCGTTGTATGCGGAGTAACAAGCTGAACCTCATACGGATGTGAAGCACCAGCGCGACGTGTATTTCTAACATGCACCGCTTAGGGAGGAATTAAGCGGGCTACATTCTTCGAATACTTTCCATGAAAATACCTGTAGAACAGACTCAAGTCGCCAACCGTTCTTCGATGTTCCAGCGAATCAAGGCAGCCTGTCAGTTCCGGGTCTCCAATCAGACGAACAGCTCTTCTCTGAACAGAATCCAAGAAATGCAGTGTATGGGAGCAGTTTTTTTTTTTATGGGTCTAGCACACGTGCTGCAGGGAAGTCCCGAAAGCGCTCCAGGAGCGGTACCAGTGCGGAAAAAAGCGATTCACGTTGTTCTTGAATCGCTGTAAATTGTACTTGGTGGGAAACACAGTGCTGGGCAAATTATTCCAAAGGGATGACGTTCTCCATATAAAAGATTGCTTGAAAAGCCTTGTACGCGGAGTAACAAGCTGAACCTCATACGGATGCGAAGCACCAGCGCGACGTGTATTTCTAACCTGCACCGCTTTGGGAGGAATTAAGCGGGCTACATCCTTCGAACACTTTCCATGAAAATACTTGTAGAACAGACTCAAGTCGCCAACCGTTCTTCGATGTTCCAGCGAATCAAGGCCGCCGGTCAATTCCGGGTCCCCAATCAGACGGACCGCTCTTCTCTGAACAGAATCCAACAAATGCAGTGTATGTTTGGGAGCGGAGCCCTAAACGTGGGAGCAGTATTCCATAGTTGGTCGAATTTGGGCTTTGTAAAGAATTAACAGTTGCTGTGGAGTGTAAAGCTTTCTGGTTCTAAATAATATTCCCAACTTTTGAGAAGCTCTCCTTGCTATGCCTGCAACATGTTCATGCCAAGACATATTTGCTCCCAAACTAACGCCCAACAAATTGAGCGACGATGCTAGGGAAATGGAGTGCCCCGACATAACTATGTCGGGTTCAGCAACGTTAACTTTTTTAGAAAAAACTGCCGCTTGGGTTTTTGTAGCGTTAAATTCCACTTGGTTACTGTCACCCCAAGATAGAATTTCTTCCAGGTCTTTGTTAAGTTGAACGACCTCCTGCTGTCTGCGGATATTCGCCTGAGCAGCCGATGTCCGAGCGTTCAAGGTGAATGAAGAGACAAGCGTACTGTCATCTGCAAAGCTATAGATTAGATTCTCGGTCTTTTCCAGCAGATCGTTAATGTAAATGAGAAAGAAAGTAGGAGATAGTATGGAGCCCTGGGGCACACCGGCGTTGATAGTGAGGGTGTTAAAAAGAAATCCGTCGACCGCCACTCGTAAAGAACGCTCTCTGAGGAAACATGAGAGCCACAAACAGAACCTTTCAGACATACCATAAGAGCGTAACTTAGCCAACAGTCCATCGTGCCAAACACGGTCGAATGCCTTGGATATGTCAAGAGCAACCGCTCGAGATTCTCCAAAGTGTTCAATTGCGTTGTTCCAAAACATGTGTTACATAAGTCAGAAGTATTCCATAGTTGGTCGAATTTGAGCTTTGTAAAGAATTAACAGTTGTTGTGGAGTGTAAAGCTTTCTGGTTCACGTTGAAGAAACATTTGCTAAGCTAAAATCACGTCGCGAAGCGGCTTGCTTGGGCCTACGATAAGATATTAGAGTGGCCCTCACAATCGTCGGACGCCAACCCTATCGAAAAACGTTTACTTCCTTGTAAAGAGAAAGCTCAGAGGAAAAACTCGAGATTCGAAAAATTTGCAGTGTGCAGAAAATCTCGTCGACAGCATGCCTCGAAGATGCCAGGCAATTATTGATGCAGGAGGCGATTGGACAACTTACTAAGGTAATTGAGATGTAAAGAGATATGTGACGACGTTTTAGAACTTCTTACAAAAATTTTGATGGGTATTGTCACAGAATTCCGTTGCAGTGCTAACTAAAGTTTTCAGGCACCATTTTTCCTGGACCCATACAAAAAATATAAGAAATTGTAGCTATCAGGAAAAAAATGTGAGAATCTAGTAAATCTAAAGGTATGGAAAAATCTGTACAGACCACCGTTACACATAAACGTTGCCATCAACGAAATTTAAATAAGAAGGAAAGTGTTTTTCTTAAACATCTATCTCATAATAAGAGTAAGGGAAATATAATCCGGGCAATTTTAAATAACAGAGATTTTTCTAATACACGAGAGTGTATTAGAAAAAAGATCCTTAAAATAGGTTGGGACAAATCGCTAGCGGGAAGTAAATGGCTGCCTAAGAGAAAAAAATATTTTACACCGCGAACAGTTTGATTTTATGCTGGATCATTGTATGGTCCTGGCGTTTAAGATTTTATTTAACTTTAAACTCGGCTGTTTTTCTATATAGCTACTATTTACTCCAAGTTTATCTCATTCGATACAAAAAAAAAAGAAAAATTGCACCTCAAAAACAGAGGCAATATAGGTTTTTAATCTATCATCTGAGCAAAAATTTTAACTCCTGATGTCTTTCTTCAACTGTTTGAAAAACAGAAGACGCAGGGTGAAAATCGGGGCTATAGTGTGGGTCCTGGAACTCCATGAATCCACAGCTGTCGGTAATGACTGAATGAACTATGCAAGCCTTATGCTGTCGTGCATTCATTTATCAGTTTTAATGTACAGCTTTGGCAGCTGTAGTTTCGGATACTTTTAGCATGCACTGGGGATCTATATTTGTCGATCTGACAACCGCGAATCTTCAACAAGGGCGATGGTTTTTTCAGCTCTTGCTTCAACTAGTTTATTATTTTTTATTGGTCAAAAACTGATAAAATACGATCTTTGTCCAACCAATCTAAAATTTTACACACAACTGAATACAGAGTGATTGTTGGGCTTTAAACTTCAGCAAATTCTAATTCTCTACCAAATGATAAATGGCCATCGGCACTGCAAAATAATTTTTCTTTAGTTTCAAGTGATGCAGAATCCATCTTTAAATTCACTTTTGTCGCACACTGTATATATATATATATATATATATATATATATATATATATATATATATATATATATATATATATACTAACACATTTTACTTATTGATTCTTGATCATATTTATACGATATCTTTTCTCTTTTCATTTTGGACACAATTTTTTTTAGTTCCTATTTGAACAGATTTTACTAAAATTAAAAATATAAATGCAAATACAGTGAAGTTTGCTTATAACGAACCCGTTTATAGCGAATTTCAGGTTAAAACGAACTATTTTAAAATGCATGAAAAAACTTCCATATGACCAATGCAAATTTTTTGTCGGTCATAACGAACCCGGTTATAACGAACGTCCGGATAAAGCGAACCAAGTTTGGATGTTTTGTGTCCGTATATAACGAACTTGCCACTTCCTGTGCTCGATGTCGCGCGACTTGATCTAGGGAATTCACCGAAACTCGCTGGGAACTCCTATCCTATTTGTTTCCGCCGCGTCGCTAGTTTGAGCAGTATTATTTTCAATTCACTTGTTGTGTAATACGGTTGTAATGCATATTTGATCAAAGTAGCAAAGTGAATGTTTAAGTTTTTATTTTAAAATGAGCACACAAAAACGTAAAGCGTTTACTTTAAAATACAAACAGGATATTATAAGGAAAATGGAAAAAAGAGTTAAACAAGGTAATGTTTGTAAACAGTTGAATTTAACTAACTCTACTGTTTCTACTATATGGAAGAAGAGGAAAGAAATCTTATCAATCTATAATAAAAGAAACGATAAAGGACTCCTTAAATTTTTTAGTCAAAAATGACATGAACATGTTCCTACTACCGACTATACTTTACAAGAGGAAGCTAGTGAATTGAGAAGGAAAATAGAGAACACCAAGTTTAACTGTTCTAGAAGTTGGATTGAACGATTTAAAAAGCGACATAATATTAGTAGGGGTAAGATACTAGGAGAAACTGTAGGAGTGGATATGACTGTTGCTGATCAGTGGTTGGCCAATGTATGGCCGGAAATTCTAGAAAGTTATGAATATGTGGATATTTTTAATGCAGATGAAACGGGTTGGTTTTACAAAATTACGCCTGATAAGATATTAAAGTTTGTCGGAGAGAACTGTGCTGGTGGAAAACTATCAAAAGTAAGGATTACTGTGTTAGCAACTTCAAATATGTCTGGACCAGAGAAAAGAAAATTCGTTGATGATAGGAAAGTCCGCCAATCCCAGGTGTTTCAAAAACAAACATTTACCAGTAAAGTACAAATCAAACAGTAAAGCCTAGATGACATCAGAAATTTTTAAAAACGAATTGATCGAATGGGTTTTAGAATTAAAATTCACAAACAGAAAAATATTGCTTTTGATCGACTGTCCAGCGCACCCTGAAGTTGATCTACAGCAAATAAAATTGGTTTTTATGTCTCCAAACACAAGTGCAAAGCTCTAGCCTATGGATCAAGGTGTGATACATTCTTTAAAATGTCATTATAGAAAGATTTTATTTATGAAAATGTTAGAGACGATCGATAAAGGTAAAATTTTTTCTTTAACTCTATTGGACGCTATAAACTTTATCCATATGACACGGCAAAGAGTCAGTAGAGAAACCATTACAAACTGTTTTAAGCATGGCGGATTTTTAAGGAGGGAATGTACATTTGACTCATATGATGAGCTACCGTTGACCCAGTGGATTGAAAAACATCTAGAATTTGTGTACGATGCTGACATTCAACAAAGTGCAGTGGAAATCGAGATTAAAAAGATATTTAATCATTTTAATTTCGAAGAATATGTATGTGCTGATAATGAATTAATGACGAGAGAAATATTAACTGATGATCAAATTGTGACAGCAGTGACTTCTAATATTTATGTTCCAATGACTAAGAAAATGACTGAAACTAGCAATTTTTTGGGATCTCGTGAAGTTCTCGAACATATATGGAGTAATCCTTGTGACCTTGACAATTATATAAACACCATTTCTTTTTCAAGTAAAATTGTACAAACGAAAATTACTGATTTTATTGTATAAACTACGTATTTTAATGTTTTCGTTTATATTCGTATATGTACTAACATACATGATAATAACTTTAGTGTGACTTGTTTTATTTTCGTTTGAACGTTTCCTTTTAATTTAATAATTATTATTATTCATTTTTCTAAGCACTAGCGCTTAATCTAAATGAAAAAGTAGTGAAAAATGATATTAGATGTTATCTACTGTTCGTTATAAACGGACTTCACTGTATCTAATTTAGATTTGTACGTTTGTTGTGTCCCTTGCGAAAACTACAAAATATGCGCAAATTTCAAAAGGGAATACGGTATTTCCGGGTAGTTATTTCAAGTCATATCTAATATTAATCAGTAATTTCATGTAGTTTACTTGTCAGTTAAATTGGCGGTATATTGTAAAATATGAAGGGAAGTCATTCAAGTTGTTAGGCTGTTTCGTAAATTCATGAATTTACGACATTTGCTAACAGGAATTTTTTTTTTTCTGTTTATTAAATAAAAAGGAAATATGGTAGTTTATTTTATATTTGTTCTTCTGCTGAAACCAGGTTCTTTGATTGTAACCGTCAACATGCCCTAAAGTGGATGTGAAAAAGTTCTCAATTAACAGGTGTTGCCTGTCTCTGTTATTTTAAATGCATTACCGGCCGATTATTACGACATTGCGGTGTAAGCAGAGTCAATTTTTACAAACTTGTGCACAAATTTCTTAATCAGTTGTACCCTCAGGTTAGTTCAGGTTAGCTGTGTAAAAGAATTCACACTCACACAGAAAAGGTACGCTCTATTGAAACTCTCCAAAGAAATTAAATATGCCAAAAGAAGTTATGCTGTGTCACCAGTTTGATCCTCCCACCTGTTACCTTCGCAAATAAATTGGAACTTATGTATGAGATACCCTTAATGTTTAATCAGTAAACAAGTAATAAATATAGCAGTGTTTTTGAGTTAGCCCTAATTCTTTTTCCGATCCCTTTAACGTAGAAGCTGGCGTTAGACAGGGCTGTATTCTGTCACCCTTACTTTTCAACATATATAGTAAACATATAATGGATGGCTGAAACGGGGATGTGACAATCGGTGGAGAAAGCTAAGTATCCTTAGATACGCGGATGATACTATTATACTTACAACGTCGGCGTCGATACAAGAGTTAGAATCAATTATGGAGCGCCTTGAAATTACTGGCAAAAATTATGGATTGGCAATTAATAGAGCGAAAATCAAAGTAATGATTGTTAGTCGTAATGAAGATCAGTCACACATAAATGAAATTGCTGCTTCTATTGTTGTAGACCATTTTAATTATTTGGGATCCCTCATCATTAACAATAGTGGCTGTGAAGCGGAAGTAAGAAGACGTTCAAACTCACTAAGGTTGGGCAAAATCCAGCTGACACAAAAAACATAAAGTTAAGGTTGCTATCCAGCTTTATATTCCCCATAGCAACTTACGACCAAGTAAGATCTCTTCTTGGTATGAGTGTGCGCGAGTCAAGTCAGGTCGTGTAGAATCGAGATGCCTGGAGAATACCTGTTGAGGCAGCACCTGCATAGTATCACTGATACTCCTATTGAGGTGAAAGGATTGAGAGATAGAGAGAGAAATGACAGAATTGGGGAAATCATGAAATTCAAACATACAATAATAGAAGATATTAGATAAATCAATTGAGATGGTGTGGCTATGTGCAAAGGATGGGTTAAGATCGGTTACCCAAGCAAATACACAACTAGACACTGTAGGGAAAAAAAAGAACGGAAGGCCTAGACTGAGTTGGAGAGAGGGAGTGGACAGAAGTATTAGTGAAGCAAGAATAGACGAGAATCTATGGAAGGATAGAGAGAAATGGAAATTGGAAATCGAAAGACGTCGAAGGACGGTTTGCCCCGATCTTTACACATACAGGATGCGCCATTTGTATTGAACAATTATTTCACAGCATTTATTAAACATAAAAATATGTTTAAATAAAAGTTACAGGGTGTTATACGACGCACATGCTGACGTTGACAATAAAATGTTTTGAACTGTCAGTTCGAAGAAATTACGCCATCTTGATTTTTTTAAAATGGAAAGCCCTCTGTACTTTTTTATTTTTAAGTCCTGCTAAAAATTCTAGATATTGTTTGTCTAGCATACCATATGTCTAAATTAAACTGTTTTGGCATTATTGTTATTTGAAATATAAAATAAAATAAAGACAAAAAAACTACTAGTAAATACGCTAGGTTTATTTTTAAGGTAACAATTGCTCAAAATGTCTACCATGAACAGCGAGGCAATGACCCAATCTGCGATAAACAGCCTGAACAGAATTTTGTAGAGAATCCGGGATAATCTGTGCTACTTCATATTGAATTCTTTGTTGTAAATCTTCTACAGCAAGGGTGCTCAAACGGTCGATCGCGATCGACAAGTCGATCGCGAGTGCTTTTTGAGTCGATCTCGAGAAAAAAATTCAGATATAGAACTATTCACAGATTTTGTTTTAGGTAACTAAAACAAAATGTAATGAATAAACTACTAAAATTTATTTGATTCACAATTAGGCCAGAATAACCCCCTCATTACTTTCTTTTATCGTAATAACCCCCTGCTAGCGGCAAAAGGCGGCTTTATCAAAGGAACGCGCGGTACTTGTCAAAGAAAAGCCGCGTTTTTGATTCCCGCCGATTTTTCTAGAAATTTCGGGAGGCGTGTTTGACGGGAACATTCGAGACTTCGTTCGCGCCGATATAAATGTTGCGCCTGCAGCAATAGGAGTCAGTCTGAGTTGTAACTTGAAGGCGATACATCGATACAAAGTTTATTAATAAACAGTCCAAAATACGTGCGGCGAAGAAAAGTAAAACTTATCATTTTAATAATGATTGGGAGGAAGAATTTTTCTTTTGTATGGTAAAGGATAAGTGCATTTGTCTCATTTGCCGTGCGTCAGTTGCAATACCTAAGCGTGGGAACTTAGAGAGGCATCATAAAACGGTTCATAAAAACTATGAAAAGGATTTTCCGTCACAGAGTGAATTAAGAAAACGAAAAGTACGTGATTTGATAACTTGTTTGAAAAAAGAACAAACCATGTTCACAAGACCAGCCAAATAATCAAAAGCTGCAACGATCGTGTCATTTAAAATATCTCATATATTGGCGAAACACAAGAAACCATTTGATGATGGATTGGTTGTGAAGGAAGCATTTATTGAAGAGGGTGAGACTTTATTTGGAGATTTTCAAAATAAAACAGAGATTATGTCTGCTATTAGAGAACTTCAGTTATCTCGTCCGACTGTCACAAGGCCTGTTGAAGTCATGAGTCAGGACATGGCAGATAAACTAAAACATGATATTATGGAATGTACATACTTTTCTTTACAGTTCGACGAATCCACCGATATGACACTGCCCAGCTGTGTATTTTTATTCGAATGGTATTCAATGACATGTCGGCTAAGGAAGAGTTTTTGACAATGATTCCTCTGAAAGGAAAGACCCGTGGCGAAGATATATATGACGTTTTCTTCAATTTTGTAACAAACTACAAGCTACCAATATATAAACTAGGGTGCATTACAACCGATGGAGCACCAGTAATGACTGGAAACAAAAACGGTTTTGTGGCATTGTGTCGAGCTAATGATGATTTCCCTTCATTTTTCTCCTTCCATTGCATTATACATTAACAAGTTTTGTATTCAAAAGTTCTAAACATGGAGGAGATTATGGGCATTGCAATAAAAAATTGTGAATTCTATCCGTGCACGTAGCTTGCAACGACGGCTCTTTAAATTGCAGTTGGAAGATAGTGAGTCAGCTGAACATACTGATTTAGTTCTTCACACGGACGTCAGGTGGTTGAGTCGCGGAAAATTCCTAGAAAGGTTTCAAGAATTATTGCCTGAAATAACAGCTTTTCTGGACGAAAGAGGTGATGACACTCAGATGCTGAAAAACGGAAAATGGCTGACTGATTTGGCATTTTTGACAGACATCACAATGCATTTAAACACCATTAATTTGGAGCTTCAAGGTAAAGGAAAAACTATTATTGAGATGATTAGCGCAATAAACGCATTCAAAAGTAAATTGCAACTTATGATAGATCAACTGAAAAGAAAGGATCTGAAAAATTTTCCGTCTTTGAAAGCAAGGATTCTTCAGTTGAATTATGATATTTATGAGGCAGAATTATCAAATGTTTTGGGCCAATTCGAAATACGTTTTTATGATTTCAGTAAATTGGCAAATATCGCATCATTTATGAGTTATCCTTTTTCGTGTAAAAACATTGAGGAATTAGCTACTGAAATAGTAAGTCAGTTTAACATGGACTCATGTTCTGTTGAAAATGAGTTAGTGCAGATTATATCAGATATACATCTCAAAGCCACAGCATCTGATACAAAATTCTGTTGGTGTTTTATATCTGAAGATAAATATCCGAATCTAAGGCAAATCGCCCTTTAACTGACGGCAATGTTTGGGTCAACTTACTTGTGCGAGTCTGCATTTTCTGAAATGAAGATAATTAAGTCAAAATATAGCAATCGACTAACGACGAACATATGTCATCATGCTTGCGATTAGCACTCGGTAATTACGTACCATCTTATGAAAAGTATGCTGAGGACATGCAGTGCCACGCTTCAACATCTAAAGTCACTCTTTAGTTAAGTTTAGACACTAGAAATCGTTTGTTTTGTAAGAACCAATAAACTCGCAATTTTGAATAATTATGAGTTTTTTCATTGACATTTTAGAGCAGACCTACACTTACCTTGCCTAAAAAAATGCATATTGTGCGGAAAACTAATATTTATGCCACGATACACCCTACCTCGACGACAATCCTGCATCACATGCAGCCTCTCAGAGTCGATCGATCGTAGTCTAACAATATTGAGGTAGATCGCCAGTAGTTCAAGTTTGAGCACCCCTGTTCTACAGTTTCAGGTTGACTTCGGTAAACTTTGGTTTTCAATTGACCCCAATAAAAAAATTCGAGTGGCGTAAGGTCGAGACTCCTTGCAGGCAATACTACAACACCTCTTCTGCCTATCCATCGAGGAAAAATCGCATCCAAATATCTCGATATCGAATATCGAACATTGATTTCATATTGAGGAGGTGCTCCGTCCTGTTGATACCTGTTACGGGTATCCAAATTATTTTCATCGGGAAAAAGACCTGCACAAGTTGGAATAACTTGCTCTTGAAGTAACTGCAAAAATACCGCTGTCCTGTAAGATTTCCATCGATAAAAAAGGACCAATAATATGACGTCCACAAATCCCTGCCCACACGTTTACCTTTTGTTGTCTTTGAGGATGACTATCGATTATCCAGTGGGGATTCTCAGTAGACCAGTACCAGCAGTTATGCCTGTTAACTCTTCCGTTAGGACAAAACAATAATATGAATTAGGTTAGGATCATTATTGAATCGTTCCTTCATGACCTCGCAAAAAACAACGCGTCTATGGCAGTCACCTTCAGATAATTCTTGCAATAGAATGGGTTTGTATGGATGCAATTTTTCTTCATTTGGTATACGACTTAAGGTACCTTTACTTATGTTGTGGTCTAGGCAAAGCTGACGAGTGGATGTATGGGGATTTTCTGTATCATCGCTTGTTTTAACTTTTGGAGGTTTAGATTTAGAACTATCCTTAACATGACCTGATCGCCTAAATCGTTTTAATGTTTTGCCAACTACGGATTGAGTAATAGGTTCCCAATTCGAATATTCTGCGTTAAAAAGATCACACACCTCCTGTTGTGTTCTCCTACGGTCCCCGTAACCAACCATCATTAACAAAGTGATTCTTTCAGTTTCTGTTAAATGCACCATAATGATATTACGCTCAAATTGCAGTTTCACAAAATGCAGTAATAACCGTTTTCGTCAATAAATCATTTTTTGACGTGTTAAGTCGTTAACTGACAGTAAATATCTGACACAAGCTAGCTTAAATTTTTTTGTTTAATTTGATCTTCTTAATCTCAAATATCAATAATTCCAGAACAGTTCAATTTAGATATATGGTATGTTAGACAAATAATATCTAGAACTTTTAGTAGGACTCAAAAATAAAATACATTTTCCATTTATAAAAATTTAAGATGGGTGACAGTTCAAAACATTTTATTGTCAACGTCAGCATGTGCGTCATATAACACTCTATAACTTTTATTTAAATATTTTGTGATACACTGATTAATAAATGCTGTGGAACCATTACTCCATACATATGGGGCACCCTGTATATATATATATATATATATATATATATATATATATATATATATATATTTATATATATATATACATATATATATATATATATATATATATATATATATATATATATATATATATATACTCCTATTTTGGCCTTACTTTTTGATATACTCTCGAACTGCCCATGCTTTAGAAGAGATTACACATTATAATTTATTTTTACTGACTTAATTACAAAGTTAGTTTCAATAACTTTCATAGAGCCGTCCATGGATGCAAAGTACTTTAAAGTCCTCTTTAAACACTAACTTCAAAGCTTTAGGCTATGCTGCATAATTCCAGCTTTAGTAAGTTTAGTTGTGGAACTAAAAGCCATCTCTGGCACGTTTTAAAATATGTATTTCCATTTTAGAGTGATATCGTTTAAGGAAAATAACGGGCATTATTAAATATAAATGAAGGTATGAATTTACAGTGGAAAGGTTAAAGGTACGTACATTTAGATATTACGATTGGGTTAATATTTAAATAGGGATGTTTTGGTCGATTCCGGCAGTAAAAATTGATGTTTCGCGTGCTTTTATAGTTCAGGTCTTTAAAAATGTATCAGTAAAATGATTCTACGTAGCAGATTTTACTGTTCCAAAGGAATTAGAAAGTTCTTCATCCTCTTTTTAATATAAGACAGTGTCTCGTTTTTCTTCAAGAATGCTGCTTGTAAATTCGTTCTTGTAATGTGGATACCTAGCTTTTTTGCCAACACTAGGGCGATCTTTAAGTGGGTCTACAATAATTCCTTTTATCTACTTTGGCAATTTTTACTAGTCGCGTTGTCCATTGTGTTAACGTGTTCTCTCCTAGCTCCTTTTTTAGATCTGGATTATTGCACGGAATACAATAAACGCCAGACTATTCGATCAGTATGTACTGCTGGTATTAACATATGGCACTGAAACGTGGGCTTTAAATAAAAGTATAATAAATAAACTCCAGGTAACCCAAAGAGCAATGGAGAGGAGAATGCTAAATATTGGACTCCAAGATCGTATTCTTAATATCGAGATACGAAGAAGATCAAAAGTGACAGATGTAGTGCAAAGAATATGTATATTAAGGTGGAATTGGGCAGGGCATATCGTAAGCACGAATGATAACAAATTGACACGCCGTAAAGTTGAATGGAGGCCTAAAGAACACAAAAGATGCATAGGTAGACCACAGACAAGATGGACGGACGACATAAAAAGATTGGCAGGACACCATTGGATGAAAAAAGCAAACAACAGAGTTCATTGGAGATAATTTGGGAAGGCTTACATCCGACTATGGATGGAAGAAGCTAATGATGATGATGATGATGGTTTCCTGGAGATCGTCATAAACTGGGTTTCTTAAATTGAAATGGCCATATCGTACATCTGAGAAGTTGTGTAGAAACTGAATAGAAATCTTCGAAGGTTATCTTCATCTTCTTACTACATCATCATCATAACAGCGGATCTTAATGTCACGATTTCCCACTTTGTAGCTCACGCCAGTTGTGTTCACCTCCTATATAATTTTATCCATGCCAACATAAAAAAAATCGGCCTGAGACTATCACTCTGTCTAATAACAGTAGACACTGGAACTTCATTGGGTAATTTATTCTGGGCCTTTATAAAAGTGCTCTTGCTAGTATTCACATTTTTAACAACTTCCTTTTCTTAAGTTTTCAATTTCCTGGCTCTAGCTATTTCACTTTCTTAGCTGTTTTATATTATGAATTTATATACAACTTTTCAGTGGTTAAAGTAAGTATTTCGTTATTTAAATTATTTTTATTATTCTTAAATATTAACACGTAGGCTGAAAAGTTTTTGGTCTGACACATAGATGTCGCCCTTTTCAAAAAATCCATATGATTTTTAGGAAGTACCAACCTTTAAACGATACGTGTCAAAATTTCATGATATTTCGTCAATTAGTTTACAAGTTACAGTGGTTTTAGTGACGCTACTGTTGATATTTTTAAAACAATGGAAAAAATCGAATTTCGTGTGTTGATTAAACAATGTTTTTGATGGGAAAAACTATCATTTAAGCAAAGCAATGCCTTGATAAGTGTTACGGGGACTCTGCCCCTGGAAATCACTCATCATTTATTGGTATGCTGATTTGTTTTTGGTCTGACACATAGATGTCGCCCTTTTCAAAAAAATCCATATAATTTCTAGGAAGTACCAACCTTAAAACGATATAGGTCAAAATTTCATGATATTTTGACGACGTTTCCAAGTTACGGTGGTTTTAGTGACGCTACTTTTATATTTTCAAAATAATGGAAAAAATCGAATTTCGTGTATTGATTAAACACTGCTTTTTGATGGGAAAAAATACCGTTCAACCAATGCAATGGTTTGATAAGTGTTAGGGGGGACTCCCCTGGAAAATCACTCATCATTTATTGGTATGTTGAATTTAAACGCGGTCGTACAGACACAAATTATGCTGAACGCTCTGGACGCCCAAAGTGATATGCGTAAGATAGCTGACTCACTAAAGGTATCAAAAGAACATGTTGGTCATAGTTTGCATGAACATTAGGGCATGACAAAGCTCTGTTCGAAATGGGTAGCGTATTTGCTCATAGTGAATCAAAAACAACAACATGTTGATGATTCTGAGCGCTGTTCGGACATGTTTAAGCGCAATAAAAAGGATTTTTCATGCAATGTGTGACAATGGATGAAACATGGATCAACCACTACACACCGGAATCAAATCCGCAATTAGCTGAGTGGACAGCAGCCGGTGAAAGCCGCCCGAAGCGACCAAAGACAACTGTCGGCTGGGAAGGTTTTGGCCTCCGTATTTTGGGATGCGCATGGACTAATTTTTATAAACTATGCTGAGAAGGTAAAAACCATCAATAGCGAATATTATATAAAGTTATTGGTGCGTTTGAAAGCAGAAATCGCAAAGAAACGGCCCCAAATGAACAAGGAAAAAGTGCTCTTTCGTCAAGACCGTGGCACAAGTCAATGGTTATGACGGCAAAATTGCATGAATTGAAGTTCGAATTGCTTCCTCATCTGCCGTATTCTCCATATTTGGCCCCAGCGACTATTATCTATTCGCAGACCTCAAAAAAATGCCCGCGGGAAAGATATTTGGCTGCAATGAAGACGTTATCGCCAAAACTGAGGCCTATTTTGAAGGCAAAGACAAATCCTTCTACAAGAAAGGTATAGAAATGTTAAAAAAGCGTTGAACTGGTTGTATCGCTCTTGAAAGAGACTATGTTGATGAATAATGTCGAATTTTGCAAAAAAAAAAAATGTTTTAAGTAGCTAGACCAAAAACTTTTCGGCCTACGTGTTATGTTTAGTATCAGTAATACTAGGTCTCAATAGCTTCAAGCACCTTGTCTGGAAAGCTGATATAAAGAACTCTTAGTTTTAAGTATGTTGCTCTTATATTTATCTCAAATTTCTTTCTTTTGTGAAACGGACTAATAAACGTCTGATTATCTGGAAGAAAGATAAAAATCCGAACGACAAGTTCAATGGCTTCAATCCACACAGACTGCCACGCGGTGCGGTCAAATAATCAAGATCACGCCTCATATCCGTTAGGTTAGTCATCATCGACGAAACTCATCTGTCTCAGCAGTCTGAGAGAACCAAGGATAACTGCCCTCTGCATTTTCAATGACAGTGCATCAGCAGAGAAACAAGCCGGTACCTTCTTCAGGTTGACTAGGAATATGTTTTTAAATCTTCCCTAAGCTCTCATGATCGTTACTAATTATCGTGGAAACAGAACGCGAAGAAGTGTTACGTACTCGGTACTACGGTTTCCTCCTCTTTAATTCTCATACTATTTCCTGCAGGTGCCGAAAACAAAATTATAAAAATCTCTTTCTGTTACCGACTCGATCTCCCTCGGAAGATACGGCAGTCTGGGATTGTCATCGATACCGTATGAATCCCTAAGATGGTAATATTGGACACGCAATACTGCATTATGATGATAGATGTAAGAGGATATATGATGAACTGAATCCGTTGACAGTAGATGCATGAGCAATCCTGCTTCTTTACTGCATGCCCTACACTTATCGTCTACCAATTCAATAAACCAGCTAGGATACAATAAGATATTAATTATACCACTTCACAAGCTAGTAGAGATCCTTCGGTCCCTGACTTAACACTTATCGATTGTAGTAAACTAAATGCCAGCTTTTTCGATAGCTTTAGGGAATCGACTTTTTTGTAAAACACTCCATCTTGGGGGCTTTTCAGTATGCTGCTATTGTTCTGCTGTTTTAATAACTGTCTTCAGTCTAGGCGATTTTAAGTTTAGAATATTAATTTTGCAATTTTGTTGTTCCTTGACGTCGCTAAAGTTTACTGCCAAGCCATATTATTATTATCAAATATTGGTCAGTCAATAAGTTTGAAAAGCGGAGATGAAACAAGATGCATTAATGAGTTAAAATACCTTTATTCTTCAGTATAATCTCCCTTAAACTCAATACATTTTTTCCAGCAATTTTCCAATTAATTTACCCCATTTCTGAAGTAGTTTTTCCGGAAGACCTTTAAAATACTCATCTACGGATGCGATTACCTCATCATTTGTTAAAAAACGCTTCCCACGTAGAAACTTTTTGAGGTTTGGGAACAGATAAAAGTCAGATGGAGCCAGATCTGGCGAATAAGGTGGATGTTTCAATAATTCGTACTTTAATCCGACCAGTTTTGCCGTTGCCAAAGTACTTCTATGAGCAGGTGCATTGTCATGATGAAAGATGCATTTTTTCTTCTGCAAACCGGGCCTTTTATCATCATCATTTTCTTATTCAGCTGGTCCAAACGGTTGCAAGAATACTCTTCTGTGGCTGTGTTACTGATTTAAAGGTAATCAATTAACCAAAATTCCTTTTGCATCCCAGAAAACTTTGACTTTGACTGAGGGAGTGGACTGAACTACCGAGCTCAGTCCACTGTGCGGTTTGTTTTCGCAGTTCAGGATCATACTGGTAAACCCGAGTCTCATCCATAGTTACAAATCGACACAAAAAATCAGTTTTATTCTTTGTGAAACGAGCCAAATATTCTTTAGAAAGTTTCTCTCGAGTGCCTTTTTGTTCCGATGTTAGCAAATGCGGCACCCATCTTGTGAATAGCTTTCTCATGCTCAAAACATTAGTTAAGATATCATGTAGTGATCCATATGAGATGCCTATAGCCTCAGCTAAATCATCCACGGTTAATCGACGATCATCCATTACCATATCCTGTACTTCCACAACAGTTTTTTCAGTTGTTGGAGTTTTTGGACGTCGTGAAAGTGGATTATCATTGACGACCACGTTTAAACTCCAGATTCCATCTATGAAAAGTTGGAAATGAAAAAGCAGACTACTTTAACACTACTACTACTAATTTTGCATGGATTTCAGTAGCCAATAAACCTTCCAAAACATAGAATTTTAGCACTACACGATATTCGATTTTGTCTATTTTTAAAAAATACTCAAAACACATCTACTTTCTCCGACTGATAAACAATGAATCACTTGACAGATCGACTTGAAATTTGTGTGTGTGTTCATATGACAGACAACGCTTTAAAATGGTGTTCAATATTTGTGATGGTCTATGTCGCTTTCAAAATTTATTTACTGACTATAATGCTAGCACATCGCCAGTGGTCTCGAACCTACCGATTTTTCGGTATTTCTACCGATATGGGGTCTGTCCTACCGAAATACCGAAATTTAAGGATTTTTCCACGATTTCTGAGAATACCAGGAAATTCTCCCGATTTTTTTACCGATTTTACATTTCCAAGTTGGCAACCCTTTTCGTTTATGTTTTTACGGGGAATCCCTCGACTGTATGATAAGTAGTTTTTGCAGAATGTTCCCGATATCTTTTGGGGAATACCCTTGTGTCCTACAACTCGTAACTCGACGTTTTTAGGGAATCCTCGGCGCTAATTCGGTTGTCTATATAAAAAGAATTCGGATTTTATTGTTTCATTAATTTTCATTATTTAGAAGAGAAACTTTCTCCGAGTTACTAATAGCGTCTACTAGTAGTATCTACCAAAAATATTATTATAATACCAAGTCAAAATATCGTCAGACGAAGAACCGAGTACAAGCGCGAGTGCAAAAAGAAAAAATACCTACAATTTTATAGAAAAGAATAAGAAAAAGAATTTTCAGGCTGGCTGAAAAAAAGTCGTAAAAGCGCAAACTATGCCTATTGTAAAAGTTGTAATAGGGATATTAATATTATATCAGGGAAAGACGCTCTTAGGAAACACAATTCTTCACAAGAACACTCGGTATCATCAAAGAATATAAAATCACAACCAAAGATATCATCATTTAGTGTGATAAAAATACAAAAACCAAACAAGATAAAAATATTTCATTATTTTTTACTAAGTACCAGTACATTATATTATTTTGTATTCTACCAGTGTATAGTAGATACGTCTTTTTTATTTCCTTTTTATATTTTTAGGTGAAGTAAGATTAGCCTCGTTTGTTGCTGAACATAATCTACCATTCACCATTATGGAGCACCTATCGAAACTCCAGTTCGTTTGTCCCGATTCAAAAATTACAGAAAAACTAAAACTCACGCCATAATTGATCATATTATAGGTAAAGAATGTTTTGATAATTTATGTGAAGATCTGCGGCAGACTAAGTTTTCATTTAGTATTGACGAGTCCACTGATCTTAGCACAACCAAACACTTGTTATAATCGTGCGATATGCGAAAGAGCATCGCATCTGTGATTGTTTTTTAGCACTTATTCCATTAGAAGCTGCTAATGCAGTATCCTTATTTAAACATATTGTAAACTTTTTAATTAGCGCTGATATTCCATATAAAAATAATCTAATAGGTTTTCCATCTGATGGGGCAAACGTAATGATGGGGCGTGATAATTCTGTTGTGACATTGCTGCAAAACGAAATTCCTAATATTTTAGTGCACAAGCCATTCGTTTCATCTTTGTTCGTCATATGCTTGTACCAAACTGCCACGCTTTATAGAGGTTCTTATAAGGGACATTTATAATTACTTTTCTTCTAGTTCAAAAATAGTTGCAGAGTTTAAAGACTTGAAAGTATATAAAATACTTCGCCCCTCTCGGACACGCTGGCTGTCAATACAACATGCAGCAATAAAAAGAGTATTGGAACAATTTTCTTCTCTAAAACTATTTTTCATAGACCAAATATTTAATAATGATCATCTTTTATCTGCAGAAAATATATTACCAAAGCTTCAAGATCCCACTACATTGCTATTTGGAATTTTTAGATTTTGTGTTACCATTATTTAAAGATTTAAACAAAGAAATTCAGGTAGAACACCCGAAAATTCATATTTTATATGAAAAAAAATTGCTTTTTAAAAAGAGAATATTTAACAAGTACTTCAATCGAAAATGTTGATTTTAAAAATCCTAGACATTTTATGGATATCGATGCCGTATACTATGGCGCTGCGGCATCTAATACACTACTTAGTAATTCAGATTTAAGCCCAGATCAAGTAAATTTGTTTAAACGCAAATCCCTAGATTTTTATATCGAAGCTTGCAAGCAAATACCTGCACTGCATTGAAAAACAATCCAATAAAAGGTTTAGACATAACTGAACCAACGGATGTTAAAAGTGGCAAAACTGCTTCGATAATTCCTGTTAGCAGACTCTTTCCAAATATTGTTCAGAACAATGAATTCCAACAAACCGATACAGAGTGGCGAATTTTAAGAAATTGTGAACAAATCAAAACATTTCCTGATGACACAGAACTATTTTGGGTTAATATCAGTTTACTAAAGTATGGCGATGACACTCAAATGTTTCCTTTGTTGTTTACTTTCATCTTTAATATTTTATCAATGCCCCACCCATCCGCTAATGTTGAGCGCATATTCACGCATATTAATCTTATGAATACAAAACAGCGAAATAAGCTCTCTACTAAGTCAATCACTGATTTATTACATACAAAACAATTATTTAATGCTGCTAATTGTTATGACTTCGAAATAAGTTTGAAGATAACTGCGGCTATGGCCAAAGAATATTGGTATGATCCTAAAAATCGTAAAATTTAAGTAGATTTAAGTTTGTGTGCCTATTTGATGTTAGATATCTTTAGTAACAAACGAATAACAAACTACTTAGTCTACTATGTTTTTATTATTTCGATTTCATTATGTTTTACTATTTTGACTTTCGAGACCACTGCACATCGCCCAATTTTTTTCTGTTGAAAACCTGTGTGAGCATATGCAGGAGTGCAGTATTGTTATATCCAATTATTACAAAGTTGTATATTCTTCTTTTTAACTTCACTTCAAACAAAATATGTGTACAAGATGAAAAATCGCCATAATAAGGGGGCATATTGATAAATTTCTAGGTTAGAAAGGACCAGCAAATCTCAGAAACAAAAACTGTTTATTCAACCAAATCTCCTTTTAACTTCTTGCAATTAGTAGAACGGCTATAAAGTAACTCCAGACCTTTTAGACACATTTCCTCATCAAACGAACATCCAGAAATCACTGATAATCTTCGTAAAGCTGAGTGAAAGTACGAGTATATGGACAGAAAGAACTAATTTGAATAAGTTCGGTTTTAATTTGGACATAGGGTGTAGCCCGAAATCCTATAACAGACGTAATGGAACATTTAAAGTAAAATATATCACATTAGTTATACATTTAACTTTTAAAAGCTTTAAAAAGTTGCATTAAAACAGCACATCTCGTCCATTAACAGTTAATACTATATATGAGACATGTATTTTCGCTTCAGAATTTAAACGTGGAAATTTTATTGTTTTGTTATAACTTTTTTTTCGACACTTTGTTACAAAATATTTTAAATTTTGTATGGATGTCTGTACGTATTATTGTTCAAAGATGAGCACCGAAAAAAAGCGAAAACAGTTTTATCGTCGAGAAAAGTGATGAGAACTGTCCTCCCCCAATCGTGATTAAAAATAAGAAATTAAAATGGATAAAGTAAATCCCAAGATATAAGATCCTGCCTGTTTGCTTTTTCAATGGAGCAATAAACGACCCTATTAAGGATTTGTGCATAGTTCCCAGGTATTACGATAAACGTATTTTTATTTTACCTGCTTTGTATACCGCCCTCACTTGCACCTGCAATCATATTGGATCTATTTTTACCTATATATTTACTACCTGGCAACCCGGTTTGGAGCCCTTTATGTATTTGGTAATATGGGTCTAATGACCACAGGTGCCCATTACGATTCGAAAGATACTTTTTATTATTTTTATTTTTGGTTTTACTTACAACGTAACGGTTCTATTTTAATTATGTGGTGTCTGTGGGAAAATTGCAATAGTGGCTATCGCAAGAGAAAATATTTATCACTTGACGCTAAACAAATAGTGAAAAATGTTTATGACAGTATGGTAAAAAGAAATTTGAATAAACAAAGTGCTTTGCAAGAAACCAGTGAACTAACAAAAACCTCAATTTCTACGATTAAAGGTTTTGTAGGAAAACCATCACTCAGGAAGGGAAAAAGACAGAAAGATTTTCAAATGCATCATGTAGACGATTGTGAAAAAGACGTCATCAGGAGAAAAATATATTCTATGTATGAAGAGCAGTTGGCGCCGACACTAGACAAAATAAAATTAAGACTGGTGCAGGACTGGACCAATATACATTGTGGAGAGAAGAATGGAATTCACGTTCCGAAAAATCAACAAAAGGCAAGTAGTGATGGAGTCACAAAGATTACAAATCTTGCGATATACTTACTTGCAAGAAATTAAAAAGTATCGATCAGAGAATTGGCCAATAATTTACCTTGGCGAAACATGGTTCGATACCCATGACACTGTGAAGGGTGGGTTGACAGCAGTACAAAATGTCAGACTAACGCACCTTCAAATAAAGGTAAACATTTTGCATGCTGGAGTTGAAAAGGGCTGGGTTTCAAATTGTCTACTATTATCTGCAAAAAAACATAAAATATTCTAGTTTGCACTATCACGAAGACACGACCGCAGAACTTTTTGAAAATTGGTTTCAAAATTCTTCTTTGCCAAATGTTCCCGAACAAGGTTCCTAATGTAGCCAACACCAAATCGGTAATACAGGAATATATGTTAAAAAATGACATTTATTTTGACTTTAGTTATAAAAAAAGTAATCTTTTGGAAGTTTTGAAAGACTATAAACTGAAAAAGCAATATGTTTGTGATAGTATGGCTGAGAAAATAGGATACACTATTTTGCGGTTTCCTCCGTATTATTGTGTATTTAATCCAATTGAACATATTTGGCATCAAGTTAAATCAAAAATAAGGGTACATGTTTCTCCTACTTCAAGCATATGTCAGTGGTTCAATTAGTAAAAAAGTTATAAATGATATACCTTGTGAAAGCTGGAAGAATTCCATTCAACAGGTTGTTAAAGTTGAAGATTCATATATTTATGTAAATAATATAAAACCACTGATAATTACCTCAGCTGATGACAGTGATAGTGAAACCGAATTAGGCCTAAGTTAAAATATATTTTTATTTATACAATATGTCCCCTCTTGTAAACCCCATTTATTCAAACTGTATATTTGTACTTCTTATCTATTTGTTTTTACATGCATCTATAAATAAACATCTCCAAAAACACTTATAATTTTATTTATTTGCATTAACGAATCAAATTCTTAAGTCCATCTCTGCAACCTATCATAAACAAAAGGTCAGAATTTTTATATTGTCCACTTATAACGGCAAACATCAGGATCTTATGTTTTGGGACAGGCTATACATAATAAAGAATTTAAATACATGTCTGTGTGTGTTTTTATTAAAGAATAAAAAAAAAGGTTTTTGTCCAAAGAACAGTTTGTAACAATAATAAAAACAAAAAATATATAAAATAAAAAGGAATAGTAAAAGATAAAGTTGTTAAAAACAAAATAGTTCATATTTTAGATGTTAACAATAAAAGATAAACAAGAAGATGAAGGTTTTACATTTTAAACGTCTTCTTGGAAGATGTTCTTGTCACTCTTCTTGGGGGAATTTCGGGCAGATCGATTTCTTCCTATACATGGTATGTTCTATGAGAGGGAACAGGTGCGGAAACTTCTGGTGTGGATATGTGGGGTCGAGTGTATACGGGATTGATAACGCCAGTAGTAGTTATAGTTCTGATTGGGTGGCGATGACCTCGTTCTACGTTAAAATATTCTCCATGGGAGGCTGTGTGAACACTGCTATATACAATTGTATTATGGATGTTCATGCATACAAGATGGCGGCATTGGTTTCGGAAGAAAATGTCACGGAATCGAGAAAACATCGGCCATCTGTATCTTCGACAGCAACAACATAGAAGTGTAAGGATCAGAAAACAGTTTTATCGTCGAGAAAAGTTATGAGAACTGTTTTTTCAGAGTCGTCATCAATGACTATATAGAAAACCATAAAACAGGGACTAGATCTTATTGCGCGCCGTTATTGGACCATTTGCATAGTGAGTTGAAGCAGAGGCAGAGCAAGATTAGCTCGCTAAAAAGTGCTCCAACTCCAAGACAATGCGCCTGCTCACACATCGGCCGTTGCAGTAAGCGCTGGGCTTTGTAATAGTTCCTCATTCACCCTATTTTCGAGATTTGGCTCCAAGTCATTTTCTAACTTGAAAAATTTTCTTGGGGAAAAGAATTTTTCGATGAATGGAGAAGTTATGTGTGCTGTAAATTTATATATGTGTTGAGCTCAATGGAGACTATGTGGAGAAATAAATTTTTGTTTTTTTTCAAAAAAATGTTATTTATCTTTTCAATCCACCAAATGTCAATATGTCTATAATTTATAATACTTAAGGTAACACAAAACAGAAGTGTAATACTTGAGTTATGTAATAAAGAAGAAGATTTTTCAATCCACCTTTATAGCCTTTCTCTACATAATTAAGAAAAAAACTCTTGTTAAAGTAAATACATGCATGGAATGAAGACACACAGACGGTTCTATACGTGGACAGACATTTTTAAACTGAAAAATGTGGTCGTATGTGTACCAGATATTTTCAATTTTCTATACGATTTATCGTGGTATATAGTAGAGCTAAAAATTGTTATATGTCAAAATTTGTAGCTCCAGCTATTATTTGTAAAAGCTCTTCTACATAGGATGGTCTAAGTCAATTAAAAACAATCCAATTCAATGTTTTTTTTTAATAAATTTTAATAAAGATAATAATTTTCGGACCAATGCTCGCCAATTATCTTGTTGTAATGAGTTTGAAAAAATTAGTTTCGTCCACTTTTTTTAGACATTTCATCCATTGCTATCTTATAACTCCATAGTTGAAATTTTTACCACATAGGGTGCCACTAACCAGAAAAAGGGCGATAAAGGGCCTAAGCAATAGGACTAGCCCTAGAAAATTTGCAAGCAGGATTATCAGGTTTACCAATTTAGTATTAGATTACCGATTTTTTTTCATAAGCACTTATAAATTGAAAACAGCAGACACGAAGAGACTGAGGAATACTTATCTACTTGTCACTGTACTGAAAAGTGGAATTCTTCAATAGACAATAAGAATATGATCAACTGGAAAATTGAGAACTATTATCTTTTTTAAAAATGCCTGAGCTAGCGCTAGGTTTTTCGTAATATATAGTGTTAGTAAATTCAAAAATTTTAAAGTTCTATGGCAGATTCTTATCGAAATATATTTTTTTTTTCACTTATATAAACGTTGTTAATGCAATAGTGGGATAGATCATTGACAGTCGCCGTTCAAATAAACCTTCTTACCTGATGCATTACAATAAAAAAAACGCCTTAAGAAACTTCTGGAAGACCATCTGTTACGAACTATCCGTGCTAACTTACCTGCAAAGAAAAAAATGTGTTAATAAAATTTAAAAAGGAAAGGTTAGTTATATTAAATATGCACATATATGTATATACAAATATGCATTTTGTATATTTTCATATGCATTTGCATATTTAGACCATTCTCACCGATTATTGCATATTTTACCCAAAATCTAGTAATGATGCATATTTTCCATATATTTACAATATTTCTCGGTATTACTAGGCAATTGAATTGCTCAGGGTATTGTTAATGTCGCCGTCTGGAACCGATCTTATCGCCGGGACATTACCTGCAATAGTCTAAACATCGATTAGGTTATAGTGCCAAGGGAATACCCAAAATCACGACGGTATTTTATTCCTTTGTTTCTTGGTCGTAGTGATAAGTAGTTAGTTTCTAAGAATATTTGTTTGAGCGTGGATCAAATAAACAATTTTCTCGAAGACGAATTTTTATTTTAAAACAAGATATCAGTTTTTAACATTATTGTTGACGCGCTTGCATCAGTGTAGTCTTTTTGCAATTTTTAACGTGTACCATGCCACCCGCAAAACAAAGTGTCTCTTCGTGGGTAGCGGATTATCCTGGAACATACGACGGAAATGTCGTCCATCGATTCGCTGAAGAAGTTCGATCCACGTTTGAAAATGTAAATAAACTGATTTTATCAGCAAAGAAAGTGTTTCTTAAGGCACCTGCTCGCGGTAACGCCTATAAAGAAAAACTGCCAAATGTGCCTTTACTCGAGGTTTGGCGTTGACTGAATCAATTCAGTTAATGAATGAAATCCGCCAAATAAACTCCACATTGCTAGATGTATTCCCGCGTAGAGTTAAAGAAAAGGTTGAAAACATTTTGTGCAATAACCCAGGCTTTGAACCTTTGTGTCAAATTAATAGTTTTATTAATGGGACGGGTGAACTTTTGCCAGAAACAGTAAGTGCTAACATAGCACCCAAATTCAAATATTGCCCAGTTACCTCAGTGGATGTGGAACGGTCTTTTTCCATTTATAAAAAATATTTTAAGTGATTGAAGACACAATCTTACTACCCAACATTTGGAAGAATACCTTATTGTTTACGTGTACAAGAATACAAATGTTAAATAATTTTAAAAAATGTTAAATAATTGTTAAATAAATTTAAACATCGTCAATAACTTGTTAATTTTATGTGATTTTGAAATAAAAAACTAAAAATTACTACTTTTATTATTATTTAATATTGCATATTTTGACTCTTTTCATGCATATTTTAGCATTTTTCATGCATATTTCAAGATTTTTATGTTGCATATAATCCGGCCTCTACATATATATATATATATATATATATATATATATATATATATATATATATATATATATATATATATACCGGGTATCTCAAAAACCAACGTATTATCGTCGAGCACTGATAGGTCAGCCCATAACTCACCAGAATGGGTAAATATACCTTAACTAAAAAATTGTTATATTTTGAGATATTGACACTTTTAAGACTTTCTTAAAAATTCTGAGCTTAGATCAGTTTGTTGTGTATCAAAAAAATGTTTTATTAAAAGTTATAGGGTGTTATATGCCGCATATGCTGACGTTGATAATAAAATATTTTCAACTGTCAGTTCGAAGAATTTACGCCATCTTGATTTTTTTTTTTAAATGGAAAGCCCTATATATTATTTTATTTTTTGAGTCCTAATAAAAATTCTAGATATTATCTGACTAACATATTATATGTCTAAATTGAACTGTTTTGGAATTATTGTCATTTGAAATTTAAAATAAAAAAAGACAAAAAAACTATTAATAAATACCCTGGTTTATTTTTACGGTAACAATTGCTCAAAATGCCTACCGTTAACAGCAAGGCAATGACTCAATCATAAACATCCTGAACAGAGTTTTGCGGAGAATCCGGGATGATTTGTGCTACTTCATATTGAATTCTTTGGCGTAAATTTTCTACAGTTTCAGGTCGACTTCGGTAAACTTTGGTTTTCAAATGACCCCATAAAAAAAAATGAGTGACATAGGGTTGGGACTCCTTGCCGGCAGCTCTACAGCACCTCTTCTGCCTATCCATCGATCAGGAAAAATCGCATCTAAATGTCTATGAACACTGATTTTATAGTGAGGAGCTGCTACGTCATGTTGATACCACAGATTCCTGTTAGGGGTATCCAAATTATTTTCATCGGGAAAAAGATCTGCACAAGTTGGAATAACTTGCTTTTCGGGTAACTGTAAATACCGCTGTAAGATTTCCATCGATAAAACATAAAATGATATGACGTTCACAAATCCCTGCCCATACGTTTAGCTTTTGTGGTCTTTGAGAATGACTGTCTTATCCAGTGGGGATTCTCAGTAGACCAGTACCGGCAGTTATGCCTATTAACTCTTCCGTTAAGACAAAATGTGGCCTCGTTAGAAAAAACAATATTATGAATTAGGTTAGGATTATTATTGATTTCTATTTAAAAAAATTTAAGATGGCGTAATTTCTTCGAACTGACAGTTCAAAACATTTTATTGTCAACGTCAGCATGTGCGCCGTATAACACCCTATAACTTTTATTTAAACATTTTTTTAATACACTGATGAATAAATGCTGTGGAATTATTATTCCATACATATGGGGCACCCTGTATATACCAGGTGTACAAGTATGAAATGCGGATTTCAGACCACAGATGGTGTACCAATGCAGTTTGTGCTATAAAGATTTGACACTGCGCCATTTTGTTGTGTCATCAACAAGTGTCAGACGCGCACGAGTGATAAATTGGAAAAGTGTGTGCATAGTGTTGTGTTGTTATGTTCAATATGTCGAAATTTATACCGAACAAAGAGCATTCGCGGACAGCATTAATTTTTTGTTTTCATTTGAAGAAAACTGCTGTTGAATCATACCGATTATTTCGAGAAGCTTATGGTGAACATGCTCCATCGCAAGATTTGTGTGAACGATGGTTTCGGCGTTTCAAAAGTGGTAACTGCGGTGTTGCAGACAAGAAATGTGGAAAACCGCCAAAAAACACGAAGATGTGGAATTGCAAGCATTGTTGGACGAATATGATTCGCAAAAAAAAAACAACTTGCCGAGCAATTGGGCGTTAGTCAACAAGCTGTTTCTAATCGGCTACGAGAGGTGGGAAAGATTCAGAAGCCGATAGATGGGTACCACATGAGTTGAACGACAGGCAAATGGAAAAGCACAAAAACAGGTGTGACATTTTGCTCGCTCGGTACTAGAAGAAATCGTTTTTGAATCGTATAGTTACAGGGGATGAAAAGTGAATTTATTTTAAGAATCCCAAGCGCAAAAAATTATGAGTAGACCCAGACGCACCATCCACATCGACCGCAAGACCGAATCGCTTTGGTAGAAAGACGATGCTCTGTGTTTGGTGGGACTAGAGGGGCGTGGTCTATTATGAGCTGTTAAAACCTGGGGAAACGGTTAATACTAAACGTTACCAACAACAATTGACCGATTTGAACCGTTCGCTGCTTAAAAAAAGGCCAGAATACCGAAAGAGGCAACACACTCACCAGACTTGGCTCCTTCCGATTACCACTTGTTTGCATCGATGGGTCACGCACTTGCTAAGCAGCGCCTTGGTTCGTACGAAGATGTGAAAAAATGGCTCGATGAATGATTCGCAGCAAAAGGGGAAGATTTTTACTGGCGTGGTATTCAGAAATTGCCCGAAAGATGGGGAAAAATGTATTACAAGCGATGGAGCATACTCTTTTTGTCATTCTTCCGAATTTAACATGTTTTTTTAGAAAAAAATCCACATTTCATACTTGTACACCTGATATAGCATATAATTAAGGATTAAGGATTATAATAGTTTTCTTAAACACCTTGTATACACACATGCAGTCATAACTTAACACAATTTAAAAACAAAAAATAATTGAAACGAACAGATGTTTTCTTCTATAACAACCGTGTCCATGTCAGAATGTATGTCGAATTATAATAATTCATGATTGATTAGTTAAAAATATTGGTTGTCCATAAATGGCAGGAGGCGTTTGCTTGTCTAAATAAATAACGATCAAGTGATTTTTTTTATTAGTGAAATCTTCAATCTACACTGTGGTCGAAATAAAAGTAGCCCTTTTTTTGCTCCACTAGGCACGTGATTAATGTAATGTTTTTACCTCAATGCACGTGCCTACGTGTGGACATCTATATCAAACCTGATTAACTATGTCCGAGATGTTTATATTCTTGTTACAGGCATCTGCTCTTCTGTTCATCAAGTTCGAACTAGCTTTACAGATAGGGGAGTTAAAGGTATGCCCGGATATAGACCCAAAAATAGGGAAGGCATCGCTTACAAAATCTCCAGTGAATATGAAAACAGGAAAATAAAGGGCGTAAACTTTTCTTTTGATTATTGCATAAATGGGGCACCTTCGGGGTGCTCTTATAGGAACGGAGGTGGAG
The DNA here is from genome assembly GCA_019049505.1 of Pachyrhynchus sulphureomaculatus. Taxonomy (NCBI): domain Eukaryota; kingdom Metazoa; phylum Arthropoda; class Insecta; order Coleoptera; family Curculionidae; genus Pachyrhynchus; species Pachyrhynchus sulphureomaculatus. Next base: position 89,441,347 of record CM032448.1, read on the forward strand.
TGGGTGGTGGACCCCCCTTCGATTATTATTATTAGTTTTACAGATGTCGCAATATAATTATATATTTTTTTTAAAAGTGATCTCAAACTTGTTGTAACCCTAACTGTGAAATCATTTAATTTGGCGAATAGATTAAATATTACAATTACTATCACCTTATAAGTTAACTCATGGCTAAATGGGACTTTTCACAAAGCCACAAAACAAACAAAAAAAAAGTTACTACCAATAGATTATGGATAATTTTAGCTCAATAATTTCTATGAATATCAATACCAGTTAGAACTAAAATTCTCGATCTTAGTGAGTGTCAGGAAATATTTGCAGAATTAATTAAACGTGGAAGGTGTTTAGATTACTAGCTCGAATAATAAATTTGTGACTAAACAGACATCTCGTGCCTGAACAGTGGAAACTAGCATATAAAATACAAGGCAAAATGTTAAAAAGGTAATAACTATTGGGAAATGTCTATTATAGATACTATCAGCAGGTTGTATTGCAAACTTAAAAGAGATATCATAGAACAAAAATATCAAGAAAAAAAATATCTCTAAAAATTATTAAAATTGCTTAAAATATAAAAAAGTAATCAAGGATTATTTCAATTTGGTCCCCAGTGTACAATGTATATGTATTTACTATAGCGTAAAAGTCAATTAACATTAACTTCATATAATTAAGTCCACTGCAAATTGTTTTTTGAAATATATTTCAGAACAGTTCCTATTACGGCAAATGTTAAAAGTTACAGAAAAAAACTAATTAAAAAACTTTCAGACATGTCAGTCGTAAACTTGCGTAAAAATAGGTTCATGATTACACAATGTATATTAAAAGTCTATTTCTTCTTTTGGCATTTTAAAGAGGAAAAACAGGGTCGGTAAAAGTTTTTACGAATTCTCTTGGTTGGTAAAATAATATACATAAAGTAAATCCCAAGATATAAGATCCTGCCTTTTTACTTTTTCAATTGGGCAATAAACGACCCTATTAAGGTTTTGTGCATAGTTGCCAGGTATTACGATAAACGTATTTTTATTTTACCTGCTTTGTATACCTGCTGCTTTGTACACTTGCACCTGCAATCATATTGGATAAATTTTTACCTATATATTTACTACCTGGCAACCCGGTTTGGAGCCCTTTATGTATTTGGTAATATGGGTCTAATGACCACAGGTGCCCATTACGATTTGAAAGATACTTTTTATTATTTTTATTTTTGGTTTTACTTACAACGTAACGGTTCTATTTTAATTATGTGGCGTCCGTGGAAAAAATTGCAATAGTGGCTATCGCAAGAGAAAACATTTATCACTTAACGTTAAACAAATAGTGAAAAATGTTTACGACAGTTTGGTAAAAAGAAATTTGAATAAACAAAGTGCTTTGCAAGAAACCAGTGAACTAATAAAAACCCCAATTTCTTCGATTAAGGAAAACCATCACTCAGGAACAGAAAAAAAAACGGAAAGAAATGTAGACGATTGTGACAAAGACGTCATCAGGAGAAAAATATAATCTATGTATGAAGAACAGTTGGTGCCGACACTAGACAGAATAAAATTAAGACTGGTGCAAGACGGGACCAATATACATTGAGGCGGATCAATCCTTCACAGAATTCTCTTAAGAATGGGATTTACGTTCGAAAAAATCAATAAAAGGCAAGTAGTGATGGAGTCGCAAAAAGTACGAATCTTGCGACATATTTATTTACAAGAAATTAAAAAGTATCGATCAGAGAATTGGCCAATAATTTACCTTGACAAAACATGGTTCGATACCCATGACACTGTGAAAAAAGAATGGGTTGACAACAGTACAAAATGTCAGACTAACGCACCTTCAAATAAAGGTAAACGAATAACCATTTTGCATGCTGCATCTAAAAAGGACTGGGTTTCAATATCTACTATTATCTGCAAAAAACATAAAAGATTCTAGTTTGGACTATCATGAAGACACGACCGCAGAACTTTTTAAAAATTGGTTTTAAAATTCTCTTTTGCAAAATGTTTCCGAATAGAGTATTATATTTATGAACAATGCAAGTTACCATAGTCGCCTACTAAATAAGGTTCCTAATGCAGCCAACACCAAATCGGAAATACAGGAATATATGTTAGAAAATGACATTTATTTTGACTTTAGTTATAAAAAAATGATCTTTTGGAAGTTTTGAAAGACTATAAATTAAAAAAGAAATATGTTTGTGATAGTATGGCTGAGAAAATGGGACACACTGTTTTGCGGTTTCCTCCATATTATTGTGTGTTTAATCCAATTGAACATATTTGGCATCAAGTTAAATCAAAAATAAGGGCACAAAATGTTTCTCCTACTTTAAGCATGTCAGTGGTTGAATTAGTAAAAAAGTTATAAATGATATACCTTGTGAAAGCTGGAAGAATTCCATTCAGCACGTTGTTAATGTTGAAGATTCATATATTTATGTAAATAATATAAAACCACTGATAATTACCTCAGCTGATGACCGAATTGGGCTTAAGTTAAAATATATTTTTATTTATACAATACTATAAATAAACATCTCCAAAAACACTTATAATTTTATTTATTTGCATTAATGAATAAAATTCTTAAGTCTATCTTTGCAACCTATCATAAACAAAAGAATTTTTATAATGCCCATTTAAAACGCAAAAATCAAGATCTTATATTTTGGGACAGGCTATACCTACCTAACTGCAAACAGAATTTATTCAATACTTTCAGAGCCATTAAATATGCTATTGTTTGCTAATATTAAAATTTAAAAACTCACAATAAACAATATGTTTTAATTAAAGCAGCTAATTTACATTTTAACAGAACTTCGAATTTTCAATATTTTGAATTGATTTTCAACAATAGGCAAGAGTCACTAAATAACACATATCCGTATTAAACTAGTTTAAAATCACGTACAGAAAATTGCATTATTTCTCATTGAACAACCCTTCGGATGCTTTATTTATTGTCAACACAAATGTCATTTGGATTTAGCCGTTCATTTATACACAAACTTTCGTAGTTAAACGAAATTTTAACTTATACCATTAAAAAAAAGCGTGTTAACGTACTTCGTTGTCCAGACAAATTAACACTAAACCACTGCTGGCATCTTATCGCTAACCTAAAACTACAAAAGGTCGAATTTTTACCAAAAATTACTAGTAACACGGGCCAAAAATCGGTAAAAAATATGGCATGCCATATTACCATTCGTTATGATTATATCTTGCAAATATTGCATGCAAGTTCAAAAACTTCGATGGGGTGTGATTATGTGTGTATTATTCGGAATAATATGAATAAATCACGTTAGGTATATGGAAATTTGTCTTGGAAATTCTGTTATTTTACAGTAAGTGGAAGAACATAAAAGAATGTTGACATACATTTTCGAGCAGCGCCTGAGGAAACTTCGTCCCTGTTTTGTAGGTTTTTTTTGCTTGTAGTGGACATTAAATTCAGTAAAAGCGTACTTAAATTTTTCTGTGTATTCTACGGCTACTCTACATTCTTCAGGTGTTGTAAAACTGGCTTCCTTTTAAACAAAAATCATTGGAATGCGCTTACTCATAATTCTGCAAGTTTCAGTAAGAGTCGTATTTGCTACCAAGTGAACGGATTTCGTCCACACTAGACAAACGCAATCAGCGACGGAGAAATAGAGTACTGTACTGTACTTCTAATTCGATTCGGGAATGCGCCCCAATTACTTCGAGCGAGTTTCTTCAGCAGGATATTCCTAGTTGTAATTTTCTACCGGGTGTAATAATAGTATTCTTTATATTTAATGAGGTTTCTTTATAATACTTGGACATAGTTCCAAAGGCATTTTCTACTTAATCCTCAACATTTTAAAATCTCCGTGATGGAAAGGTGATAACTAAGTCGGCTTAGAAACAATGTCTGGTACTGTGGACTTTCGGCTGGTCGTTTATACTAAGCCGGTTTTCTAGTTCTACCAGTAGATAAAGTATGTCGTTTATAAAATTGTTTGCAGCCAAATCAGTGAGCCATTAGAATCTTCAATGAGTGTTCTAAGGGCAAGTCAAAATCATTGGACAGAATTGCAACCCCGTTTTATGCAAAATAATTATAGTATTCCGCTTCCATGCAACACCGCTAAAAAATTTAATGCCCGCACCTGGTCCGGTAGTAAAATATGATGTGGATACGTATCGATCTTGTCACTCACATTTGTTAATATGGTTATGTATAAATATATGTATATATATATATATATATATATATATATATATATATATATATATATATATATTTATATATATATACATTTGTTAATGTGGTTATATATATATATATATATATATATATATATATATATATATATATATATATATATATATATATATATATATATAATGTGGTTATATATATATATATATATATATATATATATATATATATATATATAACAGATGGTGCACCAATGCAGTTTGTGCTATAAAGATTTGACACTACGCCATTTTGTTGTGTCATCAACAAGTGTCAGACGCGCAAGAGTGATAAATTGGAAAAATGTGTGCATAGTGTTGTGCTGTTGTGTTCAGTATGTCAAAATTTTATACCGAACAAAGAGCATTCGCCGATAGCATTAATTTTTTGTTTTCATTTGAAGAAAACTGCTGTTGAATCATACCGATTACTTCAAGAAGCTTATGGTGAACATGCTCCATCGCAAGATACGTGCGAACGATGGTTTCGGCGTTTCAAAAGTGGTGACTTCGATGTTGCAGACAAAGAACGTGGAAAAACGCCAAAAAAATACGAAGATGTGGAATTGCAAGCATTGATGGACCAAGATGATTCGCAAACACAAAAACAACTCGTCGAGCAATTGGGCGTTAGTCAACAAGCTGTTTGCAATCGGCTGTGAGAGATGGGAAAGATTCAGAAGCAGGTCGATGGATACCACATGAGTTGAACGACAGGCAAATGGAAAAGCGCAAAAACACGTGTGACATTTTGCTCGCTCGGTACACGAGGAAGTTGTTTTTGTATCGTATAGTTACAGGGAATGAAAAGTGGATTTATTTTGAGAATCCCAAGCTCAAAATATCATGGGTAGACCCAGGCGCACCATCCACATCGACCGCAAGACCGAATCGCTTTGGCAGAAAGACGATGCTCTGTATTTGGTGGGACCAGAGGAGCGTGGTCTATTATGAGCTGTTAAAACCTGAAGAAACGGTTAATACTAAACGTTACCAACAACAATTAACCGATTTAAACCGTTCGCTGCTTGAAACAAGGCCAGAATACCGAAAGAGGTAACACAAAGTCATTTTTCTTCATGATATTGCTCCATCACATACCTCAAAACCAGTTCGCGACACGTTTTAAAGCACTCAGCTGGGAAGTTCTACCCCATGCGGCTTACTCACCAGACTTGGCTCCTTCCGAGTGCCACTTGTTTGCATCGATGGGTCACGCACTTGCTGAACAGCTGGGGGAAAAATGTATAACAAGCGATGGAGCATACTTTGAATAAAGCACTTTTTATCATTCATGTTTTTTCAGAAAAAAAAAATCCGCATTTCATACTTGTACACCTGGTATATATCTATATATATATATATATATATATATATATATATATATATATATATATATATATATATATATATCATCATCATCAGTTATGTAGTCCATCGGGTTTGGGGGCGTCCTCTACTCCTTTTCTCATTCCAGGGCCTCCAGTTGATTACCTTATGGGTCCATCGATTATCAGAGAGTCTTACGATATGACCCGCCCATCTCCACTTCAGCCTGCTTACCCTCTCAGCTACATCAGTTTTATATATATATATATATATATATATATATATATATATATATATATATATATTACTCGTATAATTGTTCACTTTTTTCTCTGTTAGCTCAAATGATTCAGTATTAAAGTCTGACTGAGAAAGTCAATAAATTTTTTAGATATTGGAAGTGTGACAACACTGTAAATTTGGCTAATTTGTTCGCATGCTATCGGGTTAACTAGTTTCCAGGTCAGATTAGACAAATGATCACTTTTTCATGTAAACATGCGGTGCCTTGGGTTTCGCTACCTACTCGTATTTTCATCTAATACGACAAAAAACTTCTATATTGCAGCAGTGCTTCTACAACCTTCAGTAGATTATAATCAGTTAAAAAGTAATATAATTTACACAATAGTTTTTTATGGTTAACTGTATCGAAAGCAACTGTTAGATCGACCAACCAATTCCTGTTATCTATATCCGGTTTAACCTCCAAGTGTGTCTCTATGATATATATCAACCTTGAGCAAATGGATCAGCAGAGATATTGGATGGTAGCTGCCTGATAATTCTGGTTTGAGTAATGCGATTTTTTTTTTATTCATACCAGATTTAGAGATTTTGTTAGAGGAGATCCTCGATGCCTTATGACTTTCCATTTTTTAATTTAATTTACTGCGTCACCTGACTATGTCTGATTTTACTTTTGACCGTTCTTATTAGTTTTAGTAGCTTTCGCTATGTTTTAAATTAGTTACGGAAAATTGATGAAAAGTCGTCTCTCAAAACAGTAGGGCCTGGAAAAATGTAGAACCTTTACCACCTTATTGTTATCCTTGAAAATCGAATTAGTTTACCATTTATAAAAGAGAAATTTGGAGAGAGGGAGTATGGTCCTAGTTCTCCATTTCAGTGCATCCATGTACCAGGTGTACAAGTATGAAATGCGGATTTTTTTTCTAAAGAAACATGTTAAATTCGGAAGAATGATAAAAAGTGCTTTATTCAAAGTATGCTCCCTCGCTTGTTATACATTTTTCCCACCTTTCGGGCAATTTGTGAATACCACGCCAGTAAAAATCTTCCCTTTTTGCTGCGAACCATTCATCGAGCCATTTTTTCACATCTTCGTCCGAACCAAAGCGCTGCTCAGCAAGTGCGTGACCCATCGACGCAAACAAGTGGTAATCGGAAGGAGCCAAGTCTGGTGAGTAAACCGCATGGGGTAAAACTTCCCAGCTGAGTGCTTCCAACGTATCGCGAACTGGTTTTGCCGTATGTGATGGAGCATTGTCATGAAGAAAAGTGACTTTGTGTTGCCTCTTTCGGTATTCTGGCCTTTTTTCAAGCAGCGAACGCTTCAAATCGGTCAATTGTTGTTGGTAACGTTTAGTATTAACCGTTTCCCTGTAACTATATGATGCAAAAACGACTTCATTTTGTACCGAGCGAGCAAAATGTCACACGTGTTTTTGCGCTTTTCCATTTGCCTGTCCTTCAACTCATGAGGTACCCATCTACTGGTCTTCTGAATCTTTCTTATCTCTCGTAGCTGATTGGAAATAGCTTGTTGACTAACGCCCAATTGCTCGGCGAGTTGTTTTTGTGTTTACGAATCATTTTCGTCCAACAATGCTTGCAATTCCACATCTTCGTATTTTTTTGGCGGTTTTCCACGTTCCTTGTCTGCAACATCGAAGTCACCACTTTTGAAACGCTGAAACCATCATTCACACGTATCTTGTGATGGAGCATGTTTACCATAAGCTTCTCGAAGTAATCGGTATGATTCAACAGCAATTTTCTTCAAATGAAAACAAAAAATTAATGCTGTCCGCGAATGCTCTTCGTTCGGTATAAATTTCGACATATTGAACACAACACTATGCACACACTTTTCCAATTAATCACTCGTGCGCGTCTGACACTTGTTGATGACACAACAAAATGGCGCAGTGTCAAATCTTTATAGCACAAACTGCATTGGTGCACCATCTGTTGTCTGAAATCCGCATTTCATACTTGTACAGCTGGTATATTAAGTATTAATCCATTACGTACTATCTCTTTCCAAAACAAAATAGATATTTATTTTTAACATCAAAAATTGAATTGTTCATGGATAAAAGCAGAAAGAAAAGAAGTGGGCGAGAACAATAAAAACCGTTAATTCAATAAAACTTATGATTTGTTATGGATCGAAAATGGATTATTGCCAAAAAGAAAACAAACAAATGAAAAACGTAGTAAAATCTTTCGGGAATGTATGTATGAGTTCACAATGTTGATACTTTGTGCTATTTGTAATATAATACCAGGTCGTATCAAATGATTAAGAAAGTATCAAAAACGTAGTCAACGTAATCTCCTTTTAACTTGATTTACTTAATGCGGCTGTTACAAAGTAACTTTTGTATTGCAAACCAGTGTTCTTCAACATTCATTACCTCTTCATTTGAATGAAATTTGTGCCCTTTCAAATATTTTTTTTTGGTTTTAGGGATAGGTAATAGTCGGGGGGAGCTAAATTAGGAGAATATGGGGGACAATCAATCAGTTCAAGGTCTAATTCGTTTATTTTTTGCAAAATTAATATCAGTTTGTGAGCAGTTGCATTGTCCTGCAAAAATAGCACCCATTTAGACCCTTGTGTTCGTCATTTTTCCACAGAATACCAAAACGTATAGAAAAGCAAAAATTACAGGAAGTAATTCTTTCCCTTTAACCAGGGACGTAAAACAATAACCTATCTACTGTATCAAAGGTAAGTAAACATTTTTTAGGTTACTCTGTAACCAGATCTCAATCGTTTTTGCATACTAGTTCTGTTAAAATTAGGACTAATGAAAAAGTAAGAACGGTGAAATAAAAGTATATTATATGCATAGCCACGCTTTTAACCTTCTACCCCATTCCTTTCACCTTATACCAGGTGTACAAGTATGAAATGCGGATTTCAGGCAACAGATGGTGTATCAATGCAGTTTGTGCTATAAAGAATTGACACTGCGCCATTTTGTTGTGTCGTCAACAAGTGTCAGACGCGCACAAGTGATAAATTGGAAAAGTGTGTGCATAGTGTTGTGTTGTTGTGTTCAATATGTCGAAATTTATACCGTTTTCATTTGAAGAAAACTGCTGTTGAATCATACCGATTACTTTGAGAAGTTTATGGGGAACATGCTCCATCGCAAGATACGAGTGAACGATGGTTTCGGCGGTTCAAAAGTGCAGACACGACGCAGTTCGATGTTGCAGACAAAGAACGTGGAAAACCGCCAAAAAAATACGAAGATGTGGAATTGCAAGTATTGTTGGACGAAGATGATTCGTAAACACAAAAACAACTCGCCGAGCAATTGGGCGTTAGTCAACAAACTATTTCCAATCAGCTACGAGAGATAAGAAAGATTCAGAAGACCGGTAGTTGGGAACCACATGAGTTGAACGACAGGCAATTGGAAAAGTGCAAAAACACGGGTGACATTTTGCTCGCTCGGTACAAAAGGAAGTCGTTTTTGCATCGTATAGTTACAGGGGATGAAAACTGGATTTATTTTGAGAATCCCAAGCGCAAAAAATCATGGGTAGACCCAGGCGCACCATCCACATCGACCGCAAGACCGAATCGCTTCGGCAGAAAGACGATGCTCTGTGTTTGGTGTGACCAGAGGGGCATGGTCTATTATGAGCTGCTAAAACCTGGGGGGAAACGGTTAATACTAAACGTTACCAACAACAATTGACCGATTTAAACCGTTCGCTGCTTGAAAAAAGCCAGAATACCGAAAGAGGCAACACAAAGTCATTTTTCTTCATGACAGTGCCCCTTCACATACGGCAAAACCAGTTCGTGACACGTTGGAAGCACTCAGCTGGGAAGTTTTACCCCATGCGGCTCACTCACCAGTCTTGGCTCCTTCCGATTACGACTTGTTTGCATCGATGGGTCACGCATTTGCTGAGCAGCGCTTGGGTTCGTACGAAGATGTGAAAAAATGGCTTGATTAATGGTTCGCAGCAAAAGTGGAAGAGTTTTACTGGCGTGGTATTCATAAATTGCATACTTTGAATAAAGCACTTTTATCATTCTTCAGGATTTAAAATGTTTTTTTAGAAAAATAATCCGCATTTTATACTTGTACACCTGGTATATCTTTTATAATAAATAATTACCTAAAATTTTTAAAAATGTCCCAACCAAAAATTAGGCGGAAATTATTAGAATATTTAAACTATACAATATTTAATGATTTTCATCTCTTTCACACTTTACCCCTGTTAATATACCAATAACAAAAAAATATTGTAACGTTTCGTTCCCGTGATTTAAACAACTCTGAATAGTACCTACACCACAATAAATCCAAAATCACTCTTTTAGCTTCCTACTTCACCTCTTATACGTTACATAATTATATAGAGTTACTAAATAATTGTGCTTAAAAGTAACGAAAAAATAACGTAATTTTCAAATTTCTCGACTAGAAGACCATATATAGGAAGCAGCCCAATTAACCCCTTATCCCACCTTTTAACCCTTTGCATATTTTACTATGAATAATATGCCTAAAATTTGTCAAGTACACCAAACAAAAAAAATCTGTAAATATCTCAAAATGTTATTGAAATTATATAATATTAAACCACCTCAGCCCCTTCCGGGGTTAAACTTGTGAGCAATGAAAAAATAACCAATTTTTTTTAATTTTTAGATTTCAAAAATCCAGAAAAGGATAACACGATATATGGGAAGTAATCCGCTCTAAACTCCTTTTCCTCGCCTTTCGCCCCTATATGTGTTACTATATATATTTATGCATAAAACTTCCATATTAGAGTTAAAACCATTTAAAATGTATCGATCCCCACCTGAAAGGAGTGAGCCTTGCGATATTGTTTAAAAACTATAGACTTCATCTCCTTGTTGGATGTTATCTATGTACGAAGTTTGAAATTAATATCTTATTTCGTTCGAAAGTGACCGTGCCAACAGTCCAACAGACCGACAGACTGTCTCTCTTGCTTAATCCTAATTCCCTTGGGAGAATGTGGTGGCTTTGGGTAAGTTGTGCATTTATCAGTGACCCCAGTTATGTGGTCAATCTAACGAGATGGGCAGAGTCCTCTTGATTTCTTTCTTGGAATCTTTTTCTGATAATTAATTTCTCTATACATTCGTCTCGTCTTCTCATTATGTGGCTAACGTATTTAAGTTATCTACTTTGTATGGTCATTGATAATCTTTGCAGTACCGGAGTTCATGTAGCACTGATAAATTCGTTCGATGCGCAGTCCATGGAACCCTGATCATTCTACACCAACAGTACATTTCCGTTGCGTCTATTTTGCTCCTTTTACTTTGTCTTAATGACCAAGGCTAGCAACCTTGCATTAGAATTGAATAATGCCTTTTTTAAATTCTTGGATATTTTTTATGTTTCCATTTTTACAAAAAACATCGACAATATGCAAGAGAAAAAAAAACAATGTGAATGAACAAAGCTAAATCTAAAACTAATAGGTCAGAATGCAGGGTATTACAAATCTAAATTAATCATTCTAAAGGTAAACAGTACTAGACATATAAAACAATACCAATGGGAAACTACCCGAAAATTAAAGAAACTCTATAGCGAGGTGAGTTGCTTGACCATATTTTTGAATCGGTGTACTGGGCCATCAATTGGCAAATTATATTTATCAAAATTACGCTGCATTCTAAAGATTGGACTATGCAAGCCATAGTTTCTGGTGACATTAGCTGGGTAAAATACGACCTAGCGCGGGTACAATATACGGTATGAAAAGATAATTTACTAGGTAAGTACTTACAGTCTATATACCCATTTAGTACCTTAAATAAGACATGTAGTTCAGCTTGCATTCTTCTATCCTGAAGACTGAACATATTTAACAATCTTTGTACCAGGTCATAGTTGGTATATCCCTCAGTTAAAGGAATTTTCAGGTTAAAAGAACAGATAAGTAAGAATTTTTTTTGGACACTCTTTCAACTGATTAATATGGACATTGTAAAAAGGAGACCACACCGGGCTTGCATACTCCAAAATCGGTCGAACGTACGAGCAATACAATAATTTAAACACATTACATGAAAAATCGGCACTATATCTATCAATAAAACCCAAATACCTACCGGCTCGCTGCACCACACTCATTTGATGGCCGATGAAGGATAAAGAACAATCAAACATCACACCCAGATCCCTAATCTCATGTACCCGTTTTAAAATGGTTGTATTTATACTATAATCAAACTGCATAGGACTTTTTAATGTAGAAAATGATATATAGGAACATTTATCAGTATTCAGACTTAAGCCGTTTAAAGTTGCCCATTGAAAAAATATGTCAACATCCGCTTGCAAAACAAGACTGTCCGTCCACAGGAGTAGAAATAATTTTGAATAATTTCAGATCATCGGCAAACATGAGAAAGGAAGTATTGGTCAGGAAATCCCTCAAGTCATTTACAAATAAGAGAAACAAAAGGGGGCCGCAGTAAGAGCCCTGGGGATTTTCAACTCTTCATCACAGCCTTCTATATTTCACGTCTTCTCCTTACCTCTCCCTCTAATATCCCATTATTTCCTACGACAGACCTCAAATAGACGTATAACCCACCACCTCAAACCAACCCAACTGTTTGACGTCTGATCTTTTGTTATATTGACAGACAAAATAACATCAGCTCAACAGACACAAAGATGGAAATGAGTGACTATGTTTTTCGTGATCTAGGAATTCTAAAACGCGAAGATAAGCAAAAATCCCAAAGTATGATTTTTTACGAATAACACTTTGCTTTAGCAAGGGAAGCAAAAACGGAAGCAAGACCTATTCCTATTGGTTTCTCTAAACGAAGTTTCTTAGAGAGAGGTAAGCCAAGATGTTTCGACTCCTTCAACTATTCTCTCGTCTTCGGATCGTAAGGATGGACCCACGTTTCAGAGTTACCATTCGATCCAAAAAGTTATATGAATCCTGTTCAAAATGGGTGTAAATCATGCATGTTGGGAATCTCAGTTGTTTTCGGTCCGCATTCAGACATTTAGGCTATACCTTGCAACAACTTTTTATCAAGACCTCTACAGTTCAAAAGTCCAAAATGTCGTAGTTGAAAAGGACAATTCATCAACAGATAAAAGAGTAATTCATGTCAACTCAGAAGAAATTCCTGATATAGAAATGGATGAAGTTAGGAAAGCCTTACAACAGATGAAAAGTGGCAGAGCGGCTGGGGAGGATGATATTGTACCTGAAATGCTAAAATACGGTGGTGAAGCCATATTGAATGAATTAAAAGATCTTTTTAACGAATGCCTCAAATGTGGAAAATATACCAGAAGACTGGAAAAACGCCATAGTCATCTTAATATACAAAAAACCGGTCAAGTGCAAGTTGAACTTGCACAATTAGTGTTCCGTACGTTGATTGTTTTCAAAATAAAAATTTTTGTTAGGGTGGTATAAAATGATCAGTGACTTCACAAAACACACCCCAAATGAGTTTTCAATAAAGTTTGTTTCCAATCTTTACTGAAAACTGGTGACCTTGAAATTCTGTTTTTTTTTATATACCAAATAAATTATTAAAGGTAATGCACTCGTGATAATTTTCGTTCAATCTATACCCCGTGGAGAATATTCCAGAATTTTTTCAAAATTTTTTGATTAGTACTTTTCGAGATAAGGTAGGGGACAGCGATTTTTTAAAAGTAATACGAAGAAAAGTGTGCGCAAGTATTACATTATATACGAGTTATATATATATATATATATATATATATATATATATATATATATATATATATATATATATATATATATACATATTTTTACTCGTGTTTTCACAAGCTTTCATTTGACACCACACTCGATGACCTAGTAAAAAAAAATTTTTTTCACTTCCGATTTCACCCCTCAAAACGAACCCCTTAAGTCAAAATTTATGTTACGGTGGTATAAAATGATCAGTGACTTCACAAAACACACCCTAAATGAGTTTTCAACAAAGTTTGTTTCCAATCTTTACTGAAATCTGATGACCTTGAAATTTTTGTTTTTTTTTATATACCATATAAATTATTAAAGGTAATGCACTCGTGATAATTTTCGTTCAATCTACACCCCGTGGAGAATATTCCAGAATTTTTTCGAAATTTTTTGATAAGTACTTTTCGAGATAAGGCCCGGGACAGCGATATTTCGCGAATTTTTAAAAATAACACAACGAAAAGTGCGCGCAAGTATAATATTATATATATATTTTTTACTCGTGTTTTCACAAGCTTTCATTTGACACCACACTCGATGACCTAGTAAAAAAATTTTTTTTTCGCTTCCGACTTCACCCCCAAAACTAACCCCTTAAGTCAAAATTTAATTCTCAAAACTACATGGCTCTGATGAGGCCATCAATTCCTATATTACTACCAAATTTCACCTTTCTATGTCAAATAGTTTCGGAGAAAATCGGGTGTGACAGACAGACAGACAGACAGACAGACAGACAGACAGACAGACAGACAGACACCGAAGTGCTCTTATAAGTGTTCCGTACGGAACACTAAAAAGGTGACCCCAGAAACCTAGAAAACTACCGGCCAATTAGTTTACTTTTCCAAGTTTACAAGCTGTTCTCACGAATCATAACCAACAGACTGGAACACAAAATGGAATTATACCAACCGATAGAACAGGCTGGATTCAGATCAGGCTACAGTACGATTGAGCACTTGCACACATTGAGAATACTAATCGAGAAGGCCACCGAATATAATATACCAATGTGGCTCACATTTGTAGATTTTCGCAAGGCTTTCGACACAGTGGAAAAATGGGTGCTTATAAGAGCTCTTAGAAATGCTCGTATAGGCCACAGATACAGCGAACTGATAGCCAGAATATATGAACGAGCAACACTCAAAGTTATGGTAAATCAAGAACTGACAAACAAGGTCCCAGTGTCCCCGATGTAATATCAAGTTATTTAAAATGATCTTAGAAGATGTATTCAAAGAACTGAATTGGGACGAAATGGCCTTCTGATAGCTGGCGATCGGCTGAACAACCTGAGATTCGCAGATGACATTGTAATTATAGCAAACAATAAGAATGAAATGATCCAGATGATCACAGATCTACACCACCAAGCAAGAAAAGTGGGACTTGACATAAATTTCTCCAAGACAAAGTACATGAGTAACGAAGACACCAATGATGAAAATATAGTGATTGAACATTCAACCATAGAAAAAGTAAACACATACATCTATCTGGGCCAAATAATAACGATAGGAAAGGAAAACCAGCAGCTTGAAATAGAAAGAAGGATACGTATGGGATGGGCAGCATATGGAAAATTGAAATATGTACTGAATATGAACATTCCTTAAAGATCAAAAACCCAAATTTATAATCAATGTATCTTACCAGCTACAACGTATAGAGCTGAGACATGGGTTTTAACTAAAATAACAATAGAAAAACTACAAGTTCACCAACGAGCAATGGAAAGGAAGATGTTGAGTATTACTTTGAAGGACAAGAAAACTAATAAATGGATTAGACAACAAACAAAGGTGGATGATATCACCAAACGGATAACATCTCTGAAATGGAGCTGGGCCGGCCATGTAGCGAGTGCGACGTATAAGTGGAGTGGCAAGATCACTAGGTGGAGACCATGGGGTGAAAAGCAAAGCATAGGAAGACCCCAACAGAGATGGAGCGATGATCTGAAGAGAATCGGAGGGCTTAATTGGTATCAAGAAGCACAACGCAGAGACAAATGGGACCCGACAGTGGGTAGAGAGCGGCTGAAGGAAGAAGAAGAAGTAGACCTTGCAGGTCATATAAAGCGGCGCCCTTTTAAAGATGTATCCAGACTCCATGTGCAATGGATGCACATGAATCTATCGTACGTTGAATTGTACGTATTTGTTCAAGGAAGAAATTAATGAACTATAATAGGGCAGAGCACCCTAGTCACATAGGGCGCGATAGGGGATATTCCCTTCCCCGTCTCCTCCTAGCTACTCTACTAATGTGCCAAACAACAGAAAAGCATTCCCGTTTGAAAAATTGATTAGAAAGTGATATTTTCCGAATGACTGCACATACATAATAAAAATCCGTTTATAAGTAGCCTGACCAAAACAAAACAAGACAACAAAAGCTGCAAGCCCGGATAGCGCTGAGAGTCAAGAGATTGGAAAATAGTTTTCGCGCTTCGTAGGATGCTCTGACAATGATTAATTTTTTTATTGATTATCTTTTATGTCTTTCTCGTTCTGCCGACTGGATTTTTTTTTTATTTATTACCAGCTATTTTGTTCAATGGTTTAAAATTAGACAATAGAATTAAACGATAAAGGTCCGTAAGTTGGAAATTTAAAACTTAAAAGCCTAATTAATTGCTGAGAGTTTTGCTGTTGTAATAGTAATTGAAGTTATTGTATTAGGGAATTTTATCCAGATTAATAATTAAAAATCTTATTCTTGGAAAAAAAAATGGCACAAAACTGTGCCATTTCTGGAAGCCACCAGCTACAATAATATCGCTGGATGAACTGATTGAAGAGGGCGTATTGTTGAGTTTCTAACCCTACTTAGAAAGAACAAGCACATCTCAAACACAAATTTTTTTTATTTATCGTCGTCTTCTTTCAAAAAAAGTCTTGGTCTTGGTTTACAAACTAGTCTTGGATCATATTATTATTATTTGTTTTTTATAATACACGGCCACAAATCGATTTCCTAAAACTTGTCCCAGGTGGAAAAAATTTGCTACCTAACAACGTTGAATATGCATAGATCAATAGGCGACCCCTCCTGTTACTCATTTGACAGCGCGCGCTGGAGTCTCAGTCGAAATTTCATCGTCGTCGCTCTGAGTGTTTTTTTCCGTTCTCAGCAGTCGTTACAAAACAGTTATTTAAAAAAGTGAATTTTCATTTTTGGAGTTTATATTAAAGAAAATTGTGATGAAACTAAATATTACAGATAAGAGCGCAGACATATTGATCATTTTTATTTATTTATTTTTTAAATAATTAGTAAAGTTTTGAAGGTAAAAAATATTACTGGAAATTGTTGTACGAAAACTGTTTTTTCGGTATTTAAAAAGATATTTGTTATACTTCATGGTGACTCCCAGTGATTTTATTGGTTTTAGCAGAAGAAAGAGTAATAATCAAATATATCAATATTAGCCGTGATTTCCCGTAAAATCGAGGTTTTCATGGTCTTTAAATCAGACGGTGATAACCACGTGGCATTTTGTATTTATTTATTTATTTAATTTAAACAGTATTTATTTTGTTCTAGGATCCGAGAGTACTTCAGGTGCTCAAGTAGTAACCCGTAGACCACTGTTGGCAAAATGCAGAAACAAAATTTGCCAAATTTTCAAGAAAAAATAGACAATAGAATTAAACGATAAAGTTCCGTAAGATGGAAATTTAAAACTTAAAAGCCTAATTAACTGCTGAGAGTTTTGCTATTGTAATAGTAACTGAAGTTATAGTATTAGGAAATTTTATCCAGATTAATAATTAAAAATCTTATGTTTTTGGGACGTCGAAAATCTGCATTCTTGGAAAAAAAAATATTTATTTACAAAACTGTGCCATTTGGGGAAGCCGCCAGCTTAAATAATCTCGCTGGATGAACTGATGGAAGAGCTTAATACGAGGGGGGATTGTTGAGTTTCTAACCTAACTTAGAAAGAACAAGCACATCTCAAACACAAACATTTTTTATTTATCGTCATCTTCTTTCAAAAAAAGTCTTGGTTTACAAAGTAATCTTGGATCATATATTATTTTTTTTTAATACTACACGTCCTGCGGCCATAAATCGATTTCCTAAAACTTGTTGGAGGTAGAAAAAATTTGCTACCTAACCACGTTGAATATGCATAGATCAATAGGCGACTCCTCCTGTTACTCATTTGACAGCGCGCGCTGGAGCCTTAGTCGGAATTTCATCGTCGCTTTGAGTGTTCGTTTTCTCTTCTCGGCAGTCGTTACAAAACAGTTATTTAAAAAAGTGATTTTTCATTTTTGGAATTTATATTGAAGCAAATTGTGATGAAACTGAATATTACAGATAAGAGCGCAGATATATTGATCATTTTTGTTTATCTATTTTTTTAAATAATTAGTAAAATTTTGAAGGTAAAAAATATTACTAGAAATTGTTTGTACGAAAACCCGTTTTTCAGTGTTTAAAAAGATATTGTTATACTTCATGGTGACTCCCAGTGATTTTATTGGTTTTAGCAGAAGAAAGAGTAATAATCAAATATATCAATATTAGCCGTGATTTCCCGTAAAATCGAGGTTTTCATGGTCTTTAAAAATAAATAGTGATAACCACGTGGCATTTTGTATTTATTTATTTATTTAATTTAAACAGTATTTATTTTGTTCTAGGATCCGAGAGTACTTCAGGTGCTCAAGTAGTAACCCGTAGACCACTGTTGGCAAAATGCACGAACAAAATTTGCCAAATTTTCAAGAAAAATGAGACAATAGAATTAAACGATAAAGTTCCGTAAGATGGAAATTTAAAACTTAAAAGCCTAATTAATTGCTGAGAGTTTTGCTATTGTAATAGTAACTGAAGTTATAGTATTAGGAAATTTTATCCAGATTAATAATTAAAAATCTTATGTTATTGGGAAGTCGAAAATCTGCATTCTTGGAAAAAAAAATATTTATTTACAAAACTGTGCCATTTGGGGAAGCCGCCAGCTTAAATAATCTCGCTGGATGAACTGATGGAAGAGCTTAATACGAGGGGGGGATTGTTGAGTTTCTAATCTAACTTAGAAAGAACAAGCACATCTCAAACACAAACATTTTTTATTTATCGTCGTCTTCTTTCAAAAAAAAGTCTTGGTCTTGGTTTACAAACTTATCTTGGATCATATTATTATTTTTTTTTTTCATACTACACGTCCTGCGGCCATAAATCGATTTCCTAAAACTTGTCCCAGGTAGAAAAAAATTTGCTACCTAACCACGTTGAATATGCATAGATCAATAGGCAACTCCTCCCGTTACTCAGTTGACAGCGCGCGCTGGAGCCTTAGTCGGAATTTCATCGTCGCTTCGAGTGTTCGTTTCTCTTCTCGGCAGTCGTTACAAAACAGTTATTTAAAAAAGTGATTTTTCATTTTTGGAGTTTATATTGAAGCAAATTGTGATGAAACTGAATATTACAGATAAGAGCGCAGACATATTGATCATTTTTATTTATCTATGTTTTAAATAATTAGTAAAGTTTTGAAGGTAAAAAATATTACTAGAAATTGTTGTACGAAAACCCGTTTTTCAGTATTTAAAAAGATATTTGTTATACTGCATGGTGACTCCCAGTGATTTTATTGGTTTTAGCAGAAGAAAGAGTAATAATCAAATTTATCAATATTAGCCGTGATTTCCCGTAAATCAGACGGTGATAACCACGTGGTATTTTGTATTTATTTATTTATTTAATTTAAACAGTATTTATTTTGTTCTAGAATCCGAGAGTACTTCAGGTACTCGAGTAGTAACGCGTAGACTACTGTTCACAAAATGCAGGAACAAAATTTGCCAAATTTTAAATAAAAATTAATATATATTGAGAGTTATATTTTATCGGAAGATGAATATTGCAATGAGCAAAGGAAGGAAGTGAAGCATAAATTCTCCTATTTGAAGTCACAATTCAAGAAAAAGTGGACAGAATAGCACAAAAAAAGCAGAAGTTTTTTTTTTTTCAAAAGAATGACAAGGAACATTTGCATATCTAGGGTAAAAAACTACGTTCTTCGGGTCGATCCACAAAGTCATTTAAAGAATAAAGTGGGAGGATCAAACGTAGAAAAAACAGATGAAGTACGCAGTGCTGTACATAAAGAAGCAGCAATGCGTGCTGTTCAAACATTCCTTCAAAGTTCTGGAGAGAGAATTGCATCCACTGTTCTAAAAGACCTAACTAACCCTCCCTAGACAGTCGAAGCATACCAGAAAACATAAAAAACGTCAAAGCAGCATGAAAAATAGTCACAACTAAATCCAATAGCCGGCCTCTCAATGTTTGTGGAAGCTGACCTCGAGACAGTATGAAATAATAAGGAATAGAATAAGAAGTATTATCCAAGTTACACCGTGTTACAGTAGGCAAAAAGGACTTATTATCCGGCGAAAGAGGCTTGTGGGGTAACTGAAACACGTGCTGAAATTAACTTACAACATTTATTGGATCACACGGCTAAAATTTGGCCACATATTTGGAGGATGTACTAAAAGAATTAAATCTAGAAGAGAGTCAATCATTACGATCGTTTCGAAATGGGGATGTGACGGATCGCAACAAGCACAATTTAAGCAAAAAATGCAAGAAGAAGACTCAATTGACAGCAACATTTTTCAAAGTTGCTTTGTTCTACTACAATTGATTTTTGGGACAAACAGGGAAGTTATCTGGCAGAATCCAACTCCCTCTTCGCCACAATATTCTCAGCCAATGAGGATTAGATTTGTTAAAGAAACAGTGGATATTACAAATTTTGAAATTACTTACATGAAAAGTGCAATAAACGCCTTGATAAACAGCGAATTAGTACAAGGAGACATTTCTTTTTCCCTGAAACATATAATGAGCTAACTATGATCGGTGCAATGATGCTACTGCAGCTATTTCATCAATGAGGTGGTACATTTGTGGTGCTAGTTTAAAGCAATTTAATGACCTTAATGTAAAAAATAACGTCGACACAAATGCAATACAGTTTGGCCTGTATGTATTGCACGCTAGGATCTGATTATTCGAAAGTATTCTGCATTTGTTATACAAGCTTCATGTGTAAAAGTGGTAGTTAATATCGGACAGTGACAAAGAAATTGTCAAACAAAAAAAGGTAGGTAAATACAGGCAAAATTCAGAGAGCAAACGAGCTTAATCATAGATGTGCCAAAAGCGGGATTTGGTAACACCAATGATGGCAATACAAGTAGGAGATTTTTTGCCAATACAGAGGTGGCCGCTGAAATTACCAGTGTCGACTTCATCCTCATAAATCGCTTGAAAGTGATTTCCGAAGTAATATCGAGTGGTCATAAAGTCGACTTGAAAAAATTAGCAGACTGGATATGAGACTGCCAAAATTTATGTGGAGTTGTAATATTAATTTACAGTGCGATAGTAATGGCAAAGACACTTTTGCCCATTGGACTATCGTCTGAAGAAGCAATAGAGACGCGAAACAAGCACTTTCGCCTGTACCGGCAAAATTTTGCTAGAAAATTCTCAAGAGAAGAATGCAATTTAGATGTCCTCAACAGATTATTGTTCAGCTCAGATTCTTTAATATCTAGTATAAGGAAAAAACCTCAAAATGATCTGGGTCGTTTAGTAAAGAAGCAAAACAAGTGCTTGTTTCTGCTGAACCTAATATTAACGACGAAAGTTTCGACGAAGAAGAAAAATCTGCAGAGAAAGCCGAGGGATGGAGCTCGGACGCGGACGAAGAGACGTCGGATTTTTCATCGTGAATAATTACACAGGCCAATAAAAAAATATTTGTAAAATCTTTTTAAACCAACACATCTAAGTGTTATGTACTTTTGGGTGCTAAAACCGTATCTGGTATCAGTTTTTTTTTGTATCACCCACACAGTTCTTTCGCAATATGACATCGATTGAATTTCAAAATAGGGAAAAAAAATCCTCTTCCTGCTTGAAAAACTGAGCAAACTGTTGATCTCTTGTTCTATAATGGTAAGTCGATGTTCCAGATTCCAATAAATGTTTTTCTTTCAGCCTATAACCAAGCAATTCTGTTTTTTCCTTAGTCAAACCCAAATCTCTCACTAAATCATTTAACTCAGCTTGTGCAAACAACTGTGGTTTTAAATTTTCTAGAGAACATTGAAACTCATCATCATCCGGTCGACTTTCATTAAATTCGGGACTAGACTGTAAAACGTCATCAATAGACTGAGGGGGCTCAGGGACAGGAAGTCCCGGTCCATGTCCTACCGGCCGATTAGCTGAAGTAAACTTAGGATAGACAATTACTTTCTTATTTTTAGAGTTATATCCAGAAACATCAACACTGCTCTCTCCAAACCATGGGTACTGCAAATCTAAAAGCTTTCTTTTCTTTCTTTATACCATTTCCTAACATCCTCGACACAAACATAACATACTATGTGAGGAGCCCAACATTTTTCTTGATTACCGATTTTCTACACCAAAATATGCAAACTATACTGTTTTTACAAAGTCAGTAATGTTTCTTTGATGTCTTTTAACTACAAACTCACCACATATATAACAAAGAGAGTGGGAGCACATGGGTTAAACACTGCAATGCGAGGTTATAAGAAGTGGAAGAAAACAAACAGCTATGACATTTAACGGAACGGCAACCTAGAAGAAACATTTAATTTTACTGCCAACCTTATAAAATTCTTATTTTGTTGCCAACCTAATAACATTCGAATGATAAAAAATAAACTTGTCACATTAAAATGTGAAAAATTGGTGGGTGATACGACTCTTTTATTGTTATTTTCGGACTCAGCACTCCAAAAATCATAGGAATCAGGTAAAATTATTGAAAAAGTTTTTTTCATCGTTGGCCTGTGTTATTTTTGTAATTTTTGTTTATGTCAACATGTTTTTTTTCTCAATATACTGTTTTTTTTTTTCAAAATATGCACTCCAAAAATCTTTCACTGCTATATTTAAAAATAAAACCCTATTTAAAATATCTAAAAACAAAAGAATAATTTTGGCCACACAAAACGACGAAATACCCCTATATGCGGCGGGAAAAAACAGTCCTGATCAAATCATTCCAGAGGGATGAGATTCTCCATATAAAAAATGCTTGAAAAGGGTCGTGCTAGGAGTGACAGAAGTATTAGCGCGACGAGTATTTTTAGCATGCACCGCTCTGGAAGAAATTAAGCGGCAGAATACTTTCCATGAAAATACTTGTAGAATAGATTCAAGTCGCCAACCGTTATGCGATGTTCCAAGGAATCAAGGTTCCTGGTGAATTCCGGGTCTCCAATCAGGCGAACAGCTCACCTGAATATAATCCAATAAATGCAGTGCATGTTTGGGAGCAGAGTTCCAAACATGGGAGCAATATTTGATCTTTAGTCGAATTCGGGCTTTGTAACGAATTTATATATTCCCAGCCTTCGAGAAGTTCTCTTTGCTATGCATGCAACCTGTTGCCAACACATCCTCCTCCTCCTCCTCCTTTTACCCTCGCGACTCTGTGTTCAATAAATGAATTGAACTATCATCTGCCACTGTTCTCGGTTATGTACATGCTCTGGTGCTTCATGTAATAGCTTTTCGGTTAACAGTTTCATCTGATGCACCCAACGTGAAAGTGATCTACCCCTGCAGGGCTTGCCTTCAACCTTTCCCTATATGACCAGTGACTCCGGCTCATGTCTTCTGCTGAGGTGGCCGATATATCTCAAGTATGTCTAGTTTAAATAAATAAACATTTATTCCCTTTTTCGACTGATGCAGATGCACAATATAGCACAAAGACATAGTATAGGATACGTCAAAAAAAAATTAAAAATACATGTAACATATAAACGTAAAAAAAAAAAATAGTAATCATTACATTATTCACATCTGGGTACCAACAATCATAACCTATATAAAGAACTCATTCAATGAGTAATGTGCCTTAGGTACCAAGTATCGTCTTAGCTCTGATTTAAACTTACTCAGAGATGAGATTCCCGTTAGTTTTTTTGGAAGTTTATTTTATATCCCAATCAACATACATTGCGGACCATTATTAGTAGCCGATAACCTACATAGGGGCTTGTGAAGTTCATCTGCTTACCGAGTGTTGTAAGAATGAATATTACTACGGATCGTGACTTTTTCAATATATTTTTTAACATACACAGCGCTGCAAAAAATATATATTCCATAGCAAGTCAAAATATTATAATTAATAAATAGGTTTCTACAAGATTTTTATTTATATATTTTATAAGCAAGTTTAGTCTTTTAGTAATTTTTAGTTCTTGTAAAATAGATTGGTTAGTTCGATGTTCTACCCATGATATTCTGAGAATTCGACGCTAAACCCACGTCTCAATTACAGCAATTTTATTTCTATCAGCTTTATTTATGGTCCATATTTCCGATGTATATGCTGCAATCGGAAATATAAGCGTTCTTGCGAGTCTAAACTTAGTCGAACGCGAGATGCTCGAATCTTTCCATATTTTGCCTAATTTTGTGGTTTCAGAGCGAGCAATTGAGAGTCTCCTACGTATTTCTGAGTGACACTGGCCGGTATTGGTAATTAGAAACTCAAGACACATTTACTACCAAATAACTAATTAACTCACTCTCCTCCCAATAATCGGTGTTATGTGTTGTGCTTCTACTTGGCTCCTACCGCTCATCGCGTTCGAGCGATAAGCCAAACAAACTTCAATCTGTTTTTGGAGCGCCCTATGGATTTATACGATTTAATCGGTGGTCAAGCTAGATGAAGACAAACTCTAATAAGGTTTCTAATTCTAGAAAAATTTTTATTGTAAAAAGAAACGTTTGTAAATTCATAAGAAAAAATACCAATTTGTACAACCACAAGCAACATTTTAATTGGCGTTAAATTATTATATTTATCAACAGTTGTCGACCACCCGCGGTTTCCGTTTATCAACTTTTGTAAAATTCAATAAATTTGCCCCTTTATAGGTCAAAGGTAGACGCTCCTATTTCATTTCTTTTGATCACAGTGGCGACTCGTGTCTTGAGCTTCAGAAATGACTAAATAAACAAAATGTAAAAATTGTTCACTATAAAGTTTGTTCTCACCAGAAAGTTTGATTCCTTAAGCAAGCTTTTCAGAAGTTATGTCAATATGTAAATAACACAACTATTAATTTTGACATAGAATACCGTTTGATTGGTTGTCTGTAATAATATTTAAAGTTCAAGGTTGCCAAAATGAGATATTTTTAATGACTTTGCAAATTATCATCATCATTAGCTTATTCCATCCAGAGCCGGATGTAAGTTGTCTCCAATGAGCATTATTGTTTGCTTTTTGCATCCAATCGGGTCCCGCTAATCTTTTTATGTCGTCCGTTCATCTTGTCTGTGGTTTACCTCTGCATCTTTTATGTTCTCTAGGCCTCCATTCAACCATACGGCGTGTCCATCTATTATCATTCATCCTTGCGATATGCCCGTCCCAATACCACCTTAATATAGATATTTGTTGTATTATATCTCACTTTTAATCTTCTTCGTATCTCGATGTTAGGAAGACGATCTTGGAGTCCCATATTTAGCATTTTCCTCTCCATTGCTCTTTGGGTTACATGGAGTTTATGTATATATATATATATATATATATATATATATATATATATATATATATATATATATATATATATATATATATATATATATAGAGTAAAGAAAGAAAGCAAAAGATTGCCGTATCTACCAAAATTCATAAAAATAAAATCTTAGTTGGGGAACTCGGCAAAAAGGGCGTGATAAGAGATCACACAATTTTCATTAAGCCAATATTTCGGTCCTAGATTGGGACCTTCTTTAGGGCAAGAAATGAGAAGTGCGAAGTAGAGTTAGCCTGAATGGCCGTAGGTAGCTGATACACAAAAAAAACGTTGGTTAATACATAAAATATATAAAATACACACTATAACACTGTAGGTAAAATTATAAAAACCAAATTTAAAACATGGATGTGATTAAGAACCTTGGATGTTGAAAACATCACACACAGGTGAAATAATTAACAATGTTTTCAACATCCAAGGTTCTCAATCACATCCATGTTTTAAATTTGGTTTTTATAATTTTACCTACAGTGTTATAGTGTGTATTTTATATATTTTATGTATTAACCAACGTTTTTTTTATGTATCAGCTACCTACGGCCATTCAGGCTAACTCTACTTCGCACTTCTCATTTCTTGCCCTGAAGAAGGTCCCAATCTAGGACTGAAATATTGGCTTAATGAAAATTGTGTGATCTCTTATCACGACCTTTTTGCAGAGTTCCCCAACTAAGATTTTATTTATGTATACATATATATATATATATATATATATATATATATATATATATATATATATGTATATATATATATATATATATATATATATATATATATATATATATATATGTATATATATATATATATATATATATATATATATATATATATATATATATATATATATATATATATATATATATATATATATATATATATATATATATATATGTATATATATATATATATATATATATATATATATATATATATATATATATATATACTGTATTTGCAAATACCTGGGATCAATTAAATTTATTGCATTTGACAATATTATCCGACATATCTGGCAACCTTGCCGTTGTTGTTAACGGGAGGCCGTTCCGGGCATCACTTTGATATAACGATGATGGCACCGCCTCTCTACGAGTGAGTCAGATACCTAAAGCTTACCTTGAAGACTGAGTATCGACTCCGTCAGAAAGACAACTGGGTACGTTGTTGGTGGGCGACTACTCGAACTATGAAAGGCTGATGATAAAGGCTGACAATAAAGGCAGCGCTCTTCCGTATTGGTGAAGCGAATAGGTGAAGTCAGCCTTTGAGGACAGGGAGTCTACTGCAGTACAAAAAACTGCCGATGGAATGTTATTGACGCAGGCTGACCGAGTTTCATCAATCGATCATGTGATTTGGATCCCACGTCAAACTATAGATCTCATCTAACCGATATTGGTCAGATGTTATTATGGCTGTCAAAAAGGATCTCGCTGGCCTGTTTGCTTGGCTATAAGCACAGTAAACCCAATATAGTAGCGAAATCCAGGGGTAACCGTATAAGAAAATCAGGTGTCAGTTGTCAAGAGGTGATGTGTCAGTTCGCCATATTCAAAAGGGGCTAGCGGGAGATTTTAAATACAAACAATGTTACTGTGCAAAGTTTTATCATTCAAAATCATAGATATTACACAAATGCTTGAAAATGTTTGATTTAATAAAACGCCAAGTTAATGCAGTATGAGTAATATATAAAAAAGTATGATTTATTAGAAAAAGAGATGAATACAAATGAACTTTGAAAACTTTCCAGAAAAAATGTCGACAAAAGTTTTAGCATTTCCTCCATTTTTAAATACATATTTGAATTCAGCAAGGAATTTTATGTCCGAATACAAATTGAATATTTCGGGGCTAATTGGGTCACATTGTAACTACAATAAAATTAGACGCTTATAAGGATCTTTACCTGTGTTATTAGTCTTTGGCACACGGAGTATTCTTTTCTCACAGGTAGAATTATATTCAAGCTAAGACCGAAGAATTAAAAAAAAAAAATTTGTCCACTCTAATAAATATATTTTGAAATGTCACTTTATCAGTGTGATTTAAATACCCTCTCTGGAAGCCTATGGAGAGTACACATTTGAGAAAAAAAATATGTTTTATTTACAATTTATACAAATATAAATAGTTTTAAATAAAAAGTAACCAGTACACAAAAATAAATCTTTTCAATTGGACAACTGATGACGCGTTTGGTTTTTGCAAACCAAATCTTTGCTCTGTAACAAAAAAAATGTCGTAAGAGCAACAGCTTCTCAGAATTATTCAATTTATCCGCTTACGATTTCTTACGCAATTGATATTCTTTAACTAACATCTTTGGGGAAGAAGAAACCCACTCCCGGCGTACTTTCTGAATTATTTTTACAATTGTTAACGGCACAATAACCTCCTTTCCCCGTGATTTGTCAACCTTTTCGGTTCTCTTCACTTACAAACGCTTTTAATTTTCTTTTTATGCAAACTCTCTCTTCCTTCTGTTTTTAAATTCATATAAACCTCAGTTACATCAAGAAATGATCGACTATACATTTCAAAAGATATATTCCGAGATCAGATGTAAACATTGAGTGGCCATTTTGAAAGAGGGACTCTTCGACGCACGCGCCGCAAAATCTCGTCACCAATTTGGAGCTCACTTTCGCTAATGTATTGGGGTTACTGTGCTATAAGCCTTCCCACCCATACAACTATGACTACCGCCACATTATTATAAATCGTCACAAATTCCATGCTGTTTCTGTTCTTCCTTATTACCCGCCCCTGTCCAAATATTGGAAAAACTTGCGGAGATATAAAGGCCTTTTAGGAACAGTAAAGTTTTCTTTTTTTTTCCCGCTTTCAATTAGAGACTTATAGAGACACTTGACCTGAAGTTATTGTTCTGAGTTGCGATGTCTGATCGAAGAATGGGGTGTAGGTAAAATTTGGGAAATATTATTGTCTTAAAATGTTTCTTTTGTTGTGGGAATAAATATTTTTTTGAGGAAAAAAATAATTAACTTTTCTCAATGAAATATACAAATGCTACTAAATCTTGTGCTGCGTAAGGAGACAGATGAGTTTTGGAGTAATTTTGTATACCTATATAGCTTTATGAAGTTCTATATTAGTAAAATACAAAACATAAACCAACTTAACACGTAGGTTGAAAAGTTTTTGGTCTAGCTACTTAAAACACCTTTTTTTTGCAAAATTTGACTTTATTCCTCAAGAAAGTCTCCGTCAAGAGCGATACAATCAGTCCAACGCTTTTCTAACATTTCTTGTGGAACGATTTGTCTTTGCGTCTTCATTGGAATCAAATCTCTTTCCCGCGAGCATTTTTTTGAGGTCTGCGAATAGATAATAGTCGCTGGGGCCAAATATGGAGAATACGGTGGATGAGAAAACAATTCGAACTTCAATTCATGCAATTTAGCCATTGTAACCATTGAGTTGTGACACGGTGCATTGTCTTGATGAAAGAGCTTCTTTTTCTTGTTCATTTGGGGCCGTTTTTTTTGTCAATTTCTGCCTTCAATCGCACCAATAACTTTATATAATATTCGCTATTGATGATTTTTCCCTTCTCAGCATAGTCGATGAAAATTATTCCTTGCGCATCTCAAAATACAGACGCCAAAAGCTTGCCAGCCGACTATCGTGTATTTGGTCGCTTCGGGCGGCTTTCACGGGCTGCTGTACACTCAGCTGACTGCCGATTTGATTGTGTGTAATGGTGGATCCATGTTTCATCCATTATTACATATCGCATGAAAAAAAATCTTTTTTAGCACTTAAACAGGTCCAAACAGCGCTCAGAATCATCAACACGTTGTTGTTTTTGGCCCACTGTGAGCCAACGCGGTACCCATTTCGAACAGAACTTTCTCATGCCCAAATGTTAATGCAAAATATGACCAACACGTTCATTTCATGTCTTTAGGGTGTCAGCTATCTCACATAATTTCCCTTTCCGGTCATCCAAAACAATTTTGTGTTTTTTTTTTATCTTTCCACCTGATTTGGGCATACAGAGCGTTCAGCATCATTTGTGTCTATACGCCCGCGTTTAAATTCAGCATACCAGTAAATGAGTGATTTTCCAGCGTAGAGCCCCCGTTACACTTATCAAACCATTGCTTTGCTTGAACGGTATTTTTTTCCATCAATCATCCATGTGGCTGGCCGTGGCTTGGTGGTGTAGTACTTTGCTACTGTGCAGAAGGTCGAGGGTTCAATCTGAAAGGTCGGTATACTTATTTATTAATTAAGTACTAGCCGTGTCCGCGGCTTCGCTTGCGTGAACTTGATTCACCTTTATCGTCACTACTTATTCGTTATGTTTATATTATTATATAGCTCGAGAGGCCTTAGAGGCCCATGGCTTGGTTGCATACTTGTCTTCACTTCTTTTTGTCTCCCATTGCGGGAGTCCCATCAACTCCAGATCTTGCTATACTGCCTGAATCCATATAGACCGAGGTCTACCTCTCTTCCAACCACTCTTCTTATTAGGGCTTGCTTTGCCTGTCTTTCTTCTTTCATCCTTGCCACGTGTCCCAACCATCTTAATCGCTGGCTTCTTATGATTTAGCTTATAAGAAGTTTCGTATATAGGCATTTTAATTCGTAGTTTGTTCTTCTTCTCCACAGTCCCTCTTCTTTCCTTCCTCCGTAGATTCTTCTTAAAGCTTTCCTTTCCCACACCTCCAACGTCTCCTTTTCTCTTGCATTCAGTTTCCACGTTTCGCATCCATATGTCACCGTGGGTCTGACAACTGTCGTATATATTCTTTCTTTTGCTTTTCTTGATACATACTTTGATTTTTATTGGATCCATTGTCCCTAAACATCTCTGTCCTTTCGCTATTCTTTCTTGTATCTCCGTCCTTTCTTGTCCACTCTCTGTTATTGTTACTCTCAGATAATTAAATTTGGCTACTTTTTCAAACATATAACTTTTCCCTAAGTTGTTTATTATATCTAAACTTTTGTTGTTTTTATTATCCTTCTTCTTTGTAATTTCCATGTATTTTGTTTTTTCCTCATTTATCTTTATCTTTCATCCTTCTCCTTTCTTCTTCCTACTTATGGCTTTTTTGAGGATCTCTTTTGCTCTTGCAATCACTGCTACATCATCCGCATAGCCCAAGTATTGGCAGGTTTGTTGGTATATCGTTGGTTATCTTCTCTAGTACCAAATTAAATAGACATATCGACACTGGATCCACCTGTCTTAATCCTCTCTTCACCTTAAACTTGTCTGATACTTTGCCTTCAACCAACACTCTATTTTCTGCGTCATTCAGGGTCATTCTCACTATGCGAATCAATTTATCATTATCTTGTAGAGTCCGTCTATATTTACAGAGTCATACGCTTCTCTGAAATCCACAAAGACCAAGTTTAGTGCAAAATTTCGTTCTAAGCTATTATCTTGGATTTGCTTAATCGAAAACATCTGGTCTGTAACCGATCTATTTTTCCTGAATCCACACTGGTACTCTCCCAGAATAGATTCGGCTTTCTCTTCTAGTTTGTTTTTGATAGTCACCACAACTATCTTGTACACGATATCCAGTAAGGCTATTGGTCTATAATTGGCACATATTTGTATATTGAACAAATGAGCGACTCTCTCCAGCTTACTGGCATCTTTTCTGTTTCCCATATTTATTGCACCAACCGGCATATTTCATTTTCCAGATCTACTCCTCCAACTTTTATCATTTCTGCTGTTATACAATCTCCACCCGGGGTCTTATTTTTTTTTTAGGGTTCTGAGTATTTCTTTTATTTCTTCTTTGCAGGATTTGTTTGTCCCCTCCTGCCCTTCAGTTAATTTTGCTTTCTATTTCTCCTTCAACTCCTTATTTTCATCTCCATTTAATGTTTCTTTAAAGTATTCAGCTCCTCTATTCAGTCTTTCTGCCAAGCTTGCTGCTAAATTTCCATCTTTTTTCCTACATACTAGCATTTTATTTATCTCTGTTCCTTTTGTATTTTACAAAAAAAAAAACACGTAAATCGGATAAGTGGTTCTTGAGTTCTAAGCGCACTAAAGGACAGACAGACAGAGCGACGTTACGTTTTATATATGTATATTACATAGATTATTATTATTATTATATAACCTGGCCAGAGAACATATGTATGAATTAAAAAAAAAAGCACGTAAATCGGATATGGTTCTCGAGTGATAAGCGCACTAACGGACATGCAGGCAGAGAGACGTTGCATTTTATATATATTATAGAAGATTATAGATAACCTGGTCACAGAACAAATGTATGAATTTAAAAAAAAAAAAAACACGTAAATCGGATAAGTGTTTCTGGAGAGATAAGCGCGCTAACGGACAGACAGACAGACGTTGCATTTTATATATATTACAGATATTCTTTGCTACATGATATTGTTCCATATTTAATGGTTTATGCAGTGTATTGCAAAAGAACGCGCCAGCAGCAAACTTTTTTCCGACTCGATTCACTATTATCGTACTGCTTATTCTTTATGTAATCTAACGTAATAAAATATAGCCTATAACCTGGCCAGAGAACATATGTATGTTTTTTTTTTAAAAAAAAGCACGTAAATCGGATAAGTGGTTCTCCAGTGATAAGCGCACTAACGGACAGACAGACAGACTGACAGACAGACAGACTGACAGACAGACAGAGAGACGTTGCATTTTATATATATTATAGATTATAGAAAATATTCTTTGCTACATGATATTGTTCCATATATAATGGTTTATGCAATGTATAGCAAAAGAAGGCGCTAGCAGCAAACTTTTTTTCGACTTGATTGACTATTATCGTCACTGTTTATTCCTTATGTAATCTAACGTAATAAACCTTTTCTCTCTTTATCTAGGCTTATCTCGACTTATCTCGCAATATTTCTCCTTATCTCCCATTATTTCTCCTTATCTCACCATAACTCCCATTATCTAGATTTATCTCTGCTTATCTCCCATTATTTCTTCTTATCTTCCATTATTTATACTTATCTCCATTATCTCACCTTATCTCCCATTATCTAGGCTTAATCGAATTATATAGAACATATGTATAAATTTATAAAAACACGTAAATCGGACAAGTGGTTCTCCAGTGATAAGCGCACTAACGGACAGACAGACAGGCAGACTGAGAGACGTTGCATTTTATATATATTATAGAAATAGATTTATATTATTATATTACCTGGCCAAAGAATATATGTATGAATTTAAAAAAGGCACATAAATTGGATAAGTGGTTTTCGCGTGATAAACGCACTAATGGACAGACAGACAGACAGAGAGACATTGCGTTTTATATATATTATAGATTATAGATATTCTCTGCTACATAATATAGTCCCATATTTAATGGTTTAGGCTGGGTATTGCAAGAGAACGCTCTAGCGACAAACTTTTTTCCGACTTCATTCACTATTATCGTCACTGCTCATTCCTTTTGCTACCTATTGTAATAAAATATAGCCTATAACCTGGTCCAGAGAACATATGTATGTTTTTTAAAAAAAAAAGTACATAAATCGGATAAGTGGTTCTCCAGACACTAACAGACAGACAGACAGACAGACAGACAGAGATACCTTGCATTTTATATATATTATAGATGTAATAAAATATATATTTATAACCTGGTCAGAGAACATATGTATGAATTTAAAAAATCACGTAAATCGGATAAGTGGTTCTCGAGGCATAAGCGCACTAACGGACGGACAGACAGACAGAGAGACGTTGCATTTTATATATATTATAGATTATAGAAAATATTCTTTGCTACATGATATTGTTCCATATATAATGGTTTATGCAATGTATAGCAAAAGAAGGCGCTAGCAGCAAACTTTTTTTCGACTTGATTGACTATTATCGTCACTGTTTATTCCTTATGTAATCTAACGTAATAAAATATAGCCTTTAACCTGGCCAGAGAACATATGTATGTTTAACAAAAAAGCACGTAAATCCGATAAGTGGTTCTCCAGTGATAAGCGCACTATTGAACAGACAGACAGACAAAGAGATATTGCATTTTATATATATTATAGATATTTGGCCTGGCCACGTACATAGGTAGTAATTGTTTGTAGAAATGCAAATAACGTATATGGCAGCACTACCTTGTTTAAAAGGTTCGGTGAAATACAAAAATGTATGTTTTGGCACTTGGACAACGTTGACGGGTATTACGATCTCCTCGTCGATATCCTTGGGATATGGAAAACGGGTAAAAATCCCTACTGAGGCGGCGAGGTGAGTGATAAAAAAAAACAATGTTTAATAACACACGAAATTCGACTTTTCCCATTGATTTGAAAATATCAAAAGTAGCGTCACTAAAACCACTGTTAATTATTAATCGTCGAAATGTCATGAAATTTTGACACATATGGATTTTTTGGAAAGGGCGACATCTATGTGCCAGACCAAAAACTTTTCAGCTTACGTGTTAGGACCTTTTTTCAGCTTCCTAATTTCACTTGTCATTTCTCTTTTTCATGGGCACAGCACATTCGCCACTACTAACTAAGTACAATAAACAAGATACGCACAATCTACATAGAAAGTTAAGAGAGATTACACAAGAAAAAGAATCTTGACCCTTGCGTAACAAGGGACAGGTAGAACAACATAGTGACAGAAGAAGAAAACATAAAAAAGTGCTGGTAAGAGTATAGTCTTCAATTATTCAACGACAATAGAACGATAACGTAGAATCCGCAACAACAGGGGATTATTATGAAATTTTGGAAACTCAAGAACAGCAAGAATAAAAAGGCACCAGGCCCTGACGAAGTAGCTGCTAAAGTTATTAGATGAGAGGAACATAAAGACCTTCACAAAACTACTTAACAAGATATACAACGAGGGAAGAATCCCCAGAGAATGGTTACAATCAGCTCTTATACCATTACCTAAGAAAAATAATTCCATATCATGCGAGGACTTCAGGTTGATCAGTTTCATGACCCACCTTTTGAGGGTTTAATTAAAAACTAGAATCTACAAGAAATGTGAAGAACAACTCGATAGTTCACAATTTCAGGGGTGGCATGGGAACGAGAGAAGCACTTTTTGGAATGACGGTCGTCCTTCAAAAAAGTAGAGAGTACAACAAGACAATCTATATATGCTTTCTAAACTATCAACAAGCGTTTGATAAAGTACAGCACATCAAACTAACAGAAGGATTAAAGAACATCCAACTTGACCAGAAAGACACAAAAATAATAAAACACATCTACTGGAATCAGACTGCTGTAGTACAAGTAAATGAAATAGTAACAGATGAAATACCGATTCAGCGAGGAGTCAGACAAGGCTGCGTACTGTCACCTGTATTGTTTAACTAATATTGCCAAGTCGGCTTCAAGAAAGCATTATGGGAACGAAGTGAACGAATCAGGATAGGGAGTGAAGTGATAAACACCATTCGCTTTGCCGACGACACCGTGATCTTAGCAGAAACATTAGAAAACCTGCAAGCATTGGTTGACAACGTGAACAGAAAAAGTGTCGAAATGGGTCTGACAATAAACACGGAAAAAACGGTGTGTGTGCATAAGTTTTGCCGGTTTCACTAAGATATAGCACCAGCGAACAATACGCAGTGTATGAATTTGATAGATACGTCAGTTTGTTCGTCTGACATTAACCTAACCAACATACACAAGTTGAGTCCGCCAAACATTAGCGTCTGTATTGTAGCGTTCAGTGATCATGTCGACTTTTGTGCCTGGAAAAGAACATTTGCGGCACGCATTGCTTTTCTTATTTCAAAATTATCAAAAGAAAAATGCACGACAATTTAAACGTGGTGATTTCAATGTGAAAGACAGTGCGCGCTCTGGTAGACTACAAAAGTACGAAGACGAGGAATTGCAGGCGTTATTGGATGATGATCCAACTCAAACACAATAGCAATTGGCAAAAGCATTAAATGTGTCACAAGAAACAATCAGCAGACGTTTACGAACAATGGGGAAGATCAATAAACTCGGTAAATGGGTCCCACACGATTTGAAAGAACGGCAAGTGGAAAATCGTAAAGTCACTTGTGAAATGCTGCTTCAACGCCACGAAAGAAAATCATTTCAGCACCGAATTGTGACGGGTGACCAAAAATGGATTTATTTTGAAAACCCGAAGCGGAGAAAATCGTGGCTGTCACCTGGCGAAGCCGGTCCTTCAATACCAAGGCCAAATCGCTTCGGCAAGAAGACCATGCTTTGTGTCTGGTGGGACCAGAGCGGTATTGTATATTATGAACTCTTGAAGCTCGGCAAAACCGTTAATGCACAACACCATCGCCAACAAATGATTAATTTAAATCACGCATTGATCGAAAGACGACCGGAATGGGCCAAAGTGATTTTGTTACACGACAATGCGCCTACTCACACAGCAAAACCAGTGAAAGACACCTTGAAATCGCTTGGATGGGACATCCTTCCGCACCCGCCGTACTCTCTCGACCTGGCGCCATCTGACTATCACCTCTTCGCATCAATGGGGCACGCGCTTGCAGAGCAGCACTTCAGCAATTTCGAGGAAATTGGAAAATGGTTCGACGAATGAGTTGCCGCAAAAGACAAGCAGTTTTTCTGGCATGGTATTCATCATTTACCTGAAAGATGGGCGAAATGTGTAGAAGCCAATGGCCAATATTTTGAATAAATAAAAAATGAATTTCCCTTGAAAATTACGTGTTTTCTTTACCACAAAAGCCCGGCAAAAACTTATGCATACACCTGTGTTTATCACATCCGACATTGACCAAGACACTGAAATTAAAAACCAGAATCGAGGTTGCAAGAAAATTATTTTTAAAATTGCGGAAAATGTTCTGCAACAGAAACTTATCCCTCGCTCTAAGATTGCGTTTCCTGGAATGCTACGTGTGGTCCTAACTTTTGTATGGAATCGAGACACAGACATTGCAGCAATACATACTAAAAAGTTAGAAGCATTTGAAATATGTAATGAGGAAGTTCTAGGAAGATAGGCCAAGGCAGACAACTCGTGACAACCATAAAAGTAGGAAAAACATCCTACTTAGGTCGTGTACTCAGAAACGATAAATATTCACTATTGCAAACTGTCATGCAGAGAAGAGTTGACGGCAGAAAGGGTATCGGAAGAAAGAAAAAGTCTTGGCTGAGAAACATCAGAGAATGGACCGGCATGGACGTGGAGGAGTTGTTTTATGTTGCGAGGGACAGAGAAACATTTAGAGAAGTGGTCGCCAACCTCCATTAGGAGAAGGCACGAGAAGAAGAGAAGTAGTGAAGCATCATTTCCTACTTGTGCACTCTCTCTATTTACGTCGAGGAACATCTTTCCTATAGCATCGTTACTCAACTTTCTGAACGTTAACTTGGGAGCAAATATGTCTTGGCATGAATATGTTGCATGCATAGCAAAGAAAACTCCTTAAAAAATGGAAATATTATCACGAACTAGAAGGCTTTACACGCTGTAACTCTTAATCCTGTATAAAGCACAAATTCGACCAACAATGGAATACTGTACTGCTCTGCTTTCAAACATACGCTGTATCTGTTAGGTTCTATTCAGAAGAGCCAGAAATCAACAGCAACCTTGAGTCTTTCGAACATCGAAGAACGGTTGGCGACTTAAGTATATTCAACAAGTAGTTTCATAAAAGTATTTAATGGGTGTAGCCCGCTTAATTCTTCCCAGTATGGTGCATGCTAGGAATACATGTCGCTCTAATACGTTCGTCGGTATGGGATTAATCTTGTCACTTCTCGTACTCTCCTTTTCTAGAATTCTTTCATATGGGGAACCTTATCCCTGTGTTACCCACCGAGTACAATTTGTAGCGATTCTATACCAACGCGAATTACTTTTCTATTTTAAAGAAAATCGTACCTACAATACAGATCAAATGCTATAACATACAATGATTATAAAAATGCAAGACACAGGGTCAACGAGAATATCCAGAGAATCAAAAGAGAGCATTGGGAAAAATTTTCGAACGATATGGAACATGATCTGTACGGAGGACAAAAAAAAAATATGGAATCTACTGAGAAATAGAAAAAAAAAAAAACAATAAATGAGTATATACAAAATACAAAAATTACGGTGGAAGAATGGGAAAAATATTTCGAAAAACTCTATAGTCCATCAGAAACCAATTCATTAACACAGGAAATACAGCATGAAGATGAAAATGTTGCCCAACCAAATAGGACCATTTCCTTGAATCAAATACAGCACATGGCAGCGAAACTAAAAAACAGAGAAGCCCCGGGCATGGACGAAATTAAGAACGAAATGATCAAATATGGAGGTGATAAATTACTAGAAGAATTACAGATTTTCTTTAACAAAATACTCACAGTCAAGATTATACCATCCGAATGGAAAGAAAGCATCTTGATACCAATTTTCAAAAAAGGAGAAAGGACAGATCCAAAAAACTATCGAGGTATCAGCTTAATGAGTGCGGTACTAAAATTGTTCACTACAATTTTAGCAGAAGAAATAATGTTAACCGGAATCAGTGAAGAACAGCAAGGGTTCAGAAAGAACAGGTCTACTATAGACGCCATATTTATAATCCGCCAAATTACTGAAAAAGCCATAGAGTTTAATAAGATGGCCTTTATGTGTTTCATTGATCTTACCCAGGCATTCGATAAGGTACGGTTAACTGATGTCATAACCCTACTACAAAAAAGGGGAATTCACCCGAATATAATAAAAACTATCGAAGAGTTGAACATCAACAACCACACATATGTAAGAGTGACAAATAAATTAAGCAATAAAATACTTATGACAACCGGAATCAGACAAGGAGATAGCCTAAGCCCAATCTTATTTAACATCATAATGGATGAAATAATAAACGAAGTAAAGAAAACTGGGAGAGGATATCAATTGGGAGACAAAAAAATAAAAATAATATGCTACGCCGATGATGCATATCAGAAGACGAAGATAACTTACAGAGACTCCTACATAAGTTCCAACAAACAGCAAAAGTGTTTAATATGCAAATATCTGTAAAGAAAACAAAATCCCTTAAAATATCTAAAGAACCGAAAAGATGCAAACTCGCGATTTATGATCAGAGTGTAGAACAAGTGATGTCCTTCAGATATCTAGGGGCAAACATAACAAGTAGCAGGAACCTTAAGGAGGAAGTAAAAACTCAAACAATAAAGGCATCATTAATATCAGGATACTTAAGAGATATAATTTGGAGAAACAAATATATGAGCACCAGGACCAAAGTAAGAATATACAAAACATGCGTAAGACCGATCATGACGTACGCAATAGAAACCAGAGCGGAGAATACAATAACAAAACGACTCCTAAGAACAACAGAAATGCGAACACTTAGATGGATAACAGACATACCTTATTTGACCGGAAGAGATGTGAAGAAATAAGGGAAATGTGCGAAATACAGGATGTGGTGAGATGGGCAAGGAATAGGAGAAGAGAATGGAGAGACCATGTGGACAGAATGACCGGTTGGCTAAAGTTGCAAAAGAAAAGCGACCAAACAAACCTCGACCGCTTGGAAGACCACCAATAAGATGGTATGAGAGCTGGTCTTCATCATCGCAATTGTTTCTGGGAAACCTTTGAAGTGAACACAGGACATGGTCCTAACGTAGGAAGAAGAAGAGAAGAAGAAGAAGAAGTTTGTGATTCATACTTTGGGAACCACTGACACAAACAAAGTGTAACTTTTTACTTACGAGAAGCTCTATAAGTAAAAAGGGACATGCGTAGCCCTTCATGTTGGTATCTATTCCATTGAGAGTGACTGGAAAAAGTGTAATAAAAATGAACACTTACTCATTTTCTGAAATGCCTCTAATCAAACTCTGCTTAAAAACAAATTTTATAGCAATCAGAAAAAAAGTAATTTGATTTTTTTAAAAATTCAATTTCATGTGATTTCTTACCGCCTCACCGATCGGTTTTTAATTTTCTTTTTATCGTCGATTATACTGAAAGCGACCCCGTTTTATGCATAGTACATGGAGATATATTAAAATTTTTATTGCCAGAGGAACGTGGAGTTTCCATTGTGTTGTTGGAAATATGTTCCACTAATTAAATATAACGAGTTATTCTTTATTACTCTTTAATTCGATATTAATTATTGGAAACTAGAAGGAAATAGTGGCGTCAGTTATTGTATCTTTTGTTATTGAAAGCGGTAGTTAGCTGTTTTATGGCCTTTATTCCATTAGAAGCCCAGTTATAGTGGTAAGAGTAACCGTATCTCTAGAAAAACGGAAGAAAAATGAGTTTTAAATAAAAACCTCAACTCAATCAAGTCTCAAAAACGAATTAGTTGAGAATAAGTTGATTAAAATCAACGATTTGAACTATTATATTTGTATTAGTTTTATTTTCTATTAAGAGTTTGGCTTCTTTCGTGAACAGTGGGTGTTATTCCTTTTTTTGTGTAATTTGTAATTTTGAGAGATTATTGAATATGTCAGATTACTGAGAGTAAATTGTAGTTATATCAGACTTGTGCGCATGTGGCCTATCCCATTAAAAGAGCAATCAGATTATTGAGTAACAACGTATACAGAAGTTAATTTCGGTAAAGGTTACGGAATATGCAGGATTACTAAGAGTAAATACATTAGATTACAGAGTGGCGACACACATAAATATTTTTTTAGATCAAATTGTCTTTGTGAAGTTAGTTATGATACAAGCAAAATTCATTTAATGAAACAGGCACTGTCCTTAATAACAGTTAACTTTAATGTGAGTGGAGAGTACGTGCAGCGTTGCGACAGAACGATTGTTTTGAAATATAAAAAAACAATTGTCTCAACTTTGACTTTAAAAGACTAAATATTTTTTCGACAATGCTTTATATTGATAATATATATATATATATATATATATATATATATATATATATATATATATATATATATATATATATATATATATATATATATATTGGAATTTAACACTACAAAAACCCATGCGGCAGTTTTTTCTAAAAAAGTTAACGTTGCTGAACCCGACATAGTTATGTCGGGGCACACCATTCCCCTAACATCGTCACTCAATTTGTTGGGCGTTGATTTGGGAGCAAATATGTCCTGGCATGAACATGGTGCAGGCGTAGCAAGGAGAGCTTCTCAAAAGTTGGGAATATTACACAACAACTTTACAAAGCTCAAATTCGACCAACTATGGAATACTGCTCCCATGTTTGGGGCTCCCAAACATACACTTCATTTGTTGGATTCTATTCAGAGAAGAACTGTTCGTCTGACTGGAGACCCGGCGGCCTTGATTCGCTGGAACATCGAAGAACGGTTGGCGACTTGAGCCTATTCTATAAGTATTTTCATGGAAAGTGTTCGAAGGATGTGGCCCGCTTAATTCCTCCCAGAGCGGTGCATGTTAGAAGTACACGTCGCGCTAATACTTCACATCCATATGAGGTTCAGCTTGTTACTCCAAGCAGTCATTTATATGGATAACATCATCCCTTTGGAATAATTTGTCCAGGACTGTGTTTCTCACCAAGTACAATTTGTAGCGATTCAAGAACAACGTGAATCGCTTTCTCCGCACACGTGTCGCCCCTGTAGCGCTTTAGGGACTTCCCTGTAGCACGTATGCTAGACCCATAAAAAAAAAATTGGGACGTCTTACACTCCTTTTCTATTCTCGTTGGCTCCATACTAATGTTCGCTTGGTTCATCGATCATTGGTCGGGCATGCTACATGTACAGTCCATTGCCACTTTCTTTCTGCTACGTGTTCTATAATATCCTATAATTTCGTTTATTCACGTATCCACTTGTTTTATTTTTCTATCATTATGTTTTATCCCGATCATCTGTCTTTCGTGTGCTCTCTGGGTCTGAGCTAGCTTCTGTTTATCGGCTTTATTCAGTGTCCAAGTTTCAGTGCCATATGTAATTACGGGTAGGAAGTCGACTGGTCGTAAACTTTGGTTTGGTTTGCTTTATCTTTGAATATATAACTTAATTTTCCGAATGCGCACCATCTAAGCCTTAAAATTTCACCCGAGGCAGTGTTTCCAGTCGTAGTAATTTTTTGCCCTAGATACACATAATTCTTAACAATCTCGAGAGCTGTTCCTTTTAAATTTATAACTATGTTGTTATTAGTGTTGGTTAATATTTTTGTCTTACTTTTATTTATCTTAAGATCAATTGTGGATTACTACTGATGACCACAATATCGTCTGAGAACCTTAAATAACTCAGATACACATCATCTATCTTTAGGCCTTTCTTTATCCAATCCAGTTGGCGAAATAAGTCTTCTAGACCTGTAATAAATAGCTTAGGAGAGATTGTATCTCCCTGTCTTACACCTCACATATTTGTCCTGTACTAGGTTTTATGTACATCTTTGCATTTTCGTATATATCTTTGATTAGGATAGTGTATCTAGAATTAATTCTACAGTTGTTAGCTATTGATGATTGCCCTCATTTCGATAGAATCAAAAGCCTTCTCATAGTCTATGAAGGCTATGTAGAGTTCGAAATTGTATTCATTGCTCCTCTCTAGGATATTTCTCATTGTCTGTAAGTGATCGCCTGTACTATAGCTGGATCTAAAACCAGCCTGATCGCATGGTTGGTAGGAATCTACCTTATTTTTAATCTATTGAGATGATTTTAGTCAAAAGTTTATAAATTTGAGATACCAAGCTAATCGGGAGTAATTGTCTAACTTTCTGATATCTACCTTTTTGTGTAGAAGTATTACTTCTGTTATATGTCATAATGTTGGTATTTTGCCAGCTTCTGGACATATGTTGTTTAGCCAATTCTTGTTTTAAGTCCTCTTCTGCTTCCAATAGCATTTCCGATAAAATACCATCAGGGTCTGCTGCTTTGGTACCGTTTATTTCCTTCAGTGCATTATTGACCCCCTTTACAGTAACTTCTGGTAGTTCTTCTGAACCTATATTTTTTATTTTCTTTCTAGCCTGTTTTCTTTATTCTTCATTTGGTGTCGTTTTAGACCTCTAGAGTTCATTATAGTAGGTGTTTATTTCCGAGTTTACTTTATCCCTATTCGTTATTACTTATCCCTCGCTATTTTGCAATTTAATGATCTCTTTTCCTCCCTTATTCACTCTCTTGTTTATTACTTTCGGGCCTTTATTTCTTTCAATGGATTCCGAAATCACTTTATGCCTGTGCGTTCTTTTATCTTTTCTGATTAACTTGTTAAGCTGTGTCCACTCTATTTTGTGCTCACCTTTATTTATATTTATTCTTCTTTCTATGAGTTTTTTCGTGTTGTCATTTATTTTGTCCTTTCGTTTTCCAGTTTTTGTGGCTACTGTAGCAGAGGCTGCTTTAATTGTGGATGTTAGTTCTTCAGTTTTTGTATATATTGCTTCGATCGTTGTATTATCCTTAATATCTTGTAGTAGTTCTGTTGTTTTTTAGCTGGTTATCTGTCCTCTTTTTTGATAACTTAAGGATGTCAACTGGTCTCGATCTATTGATAAATGCTTTTGCTCATACATATATATATATATATATATATATATATATATATATATATATACATATATATATATATATATATATATATATATATATATATATATATATATATATATATATATATATATACGAGGCTGGTTTGAAAAGTCCGTGCAAAGTCCGAGAGATGGCACCACCGGCGCGTATCGAAGTCATGTTTAGTTAGTAGCATCTCTTGAATGAACGCACACCAAGTTTCAGCCATATTGGTCTATTTCTTTGTGTTTGGCATTCGTGTGAATCAAGGAAGTCGAGTGATTTTCAAGAAATGGACGAAAAAGAATTTCGTGTGGTGATTAAACATTACTTTATGAAAGGCAAAACGCCTCAGGAGACTAAAGAGAAGCTTGATAAACATTATGGTGACTCTGCACCTTCGATTAGAACAGTTTATAAGTGGTTTCAAAATTTTCGGACTGCCCATATGGGCACAAGTGACGCTGAACGTTCTGGACGGCCTGTGGAGGTTACGACTCCAGAAATCATTGATCAAATCCATGATATGGTGATGGATGACAGAAGAGTTAAGGTGCGTGAGATTGCTAGTGCTGTGGGCATCTCGACTGAACGGGTACATAATATTTTGCATAAACATTTGGACATGAGAAAGCTATCCGCAAGTTGGGTGCCGCGATTGCTCATGCTTGACCAAAAACGGAATCGTGTGAAGTGTTGCAAGGATGGTTTGCAGCTGTTCCAGAAGAATCCGGAGGAATTTAAGCGTCGTTTCGTCACTGTGGATGAAACATGGATACATTACTATACTCCTGAGACCAAACAACAATCTAAACAATGGGTTACCAAGGGGGAATCTGCACCAAAAAAGGCGAAGACCGTTCCTTCGGCCGGAAAGATTATGGCGACTGTCTTTTGGGATTCGCAAGGGATAATCCTCATCGACTATCTGGAAAAGGGTAAAACTATTACAGATGATAATTATTCATCGTTATTGGACCGTTTGAAAAACCGAGCTGCAAGAAAAACGCCCGCGATTGGCCCACAAGAAAGTCCTTTTCCATCACGTCAACGCACCAGCACACACCTCAGCAGTTGTGGTCGCAAAATTAATGGAAATAGGATTCCAACTCGTTTCACATCCCCCTATTCTCCAGACTTGGCTCCCTCGGACTACTATTTGTTCCCCAATTTGAAGAAATGGCTGGCGGGACAAAGATTTTATTCAAACGAGGAGGTGATTGCAGACACTAATGGATATTTTGCAGACTTGGACAAATCCTATTATTCGGAAGGGATCAACAAACTAGAACATCGTTGGACGAAGTGTATAAGCCTAAAAGGAGACTATGTCGAAAAATAAAAAATGTTTACCCCAAACACATAAGTAGCTTTTATTTTTGCACGGACTTTTCAAATCAGCCTCGTATATATATATATATATATATATATATATATATATATATATATATATATATATATATATATATATATATATATACATGAATAATCCTTTCACTATGGTCTAAGTTTAAAAATATCTGATGGAACACAGAAAGTTTCATTAATATTAGTGCAGTAGTTTTGTAAATATTTCAGGATAAATATTCAGATATGAATTTTGGTTTGTCGGTTCGGAACCGACATATTACATATGTACGTATTGAACTAAGAAGCTTCTTTTTTTATGCCGATTAACTAAAGTGTACATTAAAGCTAGCCTGCAACAGTAGTTAAAAGAACATTTTCTAAAAAATATTCAGCTTTATTTAAAATTTAATTCGTTTATAATTCTTAATTAAACGCCCTTTGCCAAGTAATACTACTCGTAACTTGATCACAATTTCTCTTCTCCAGTCTGTAATCCAGAAAATTTCTCTTATCACAAACTTTTCACTCCTCGTG
This sequence comes from Pachyrhynchus sulphureomaculatus, assembly GCA_019049505.1. NCBI lineage: Eukaryota > Metazoa > Arthropoda > Insecta > Coleoptera > Curculionidae > Pachyrhynchus > Pachyrhynchus sulphureomaculatus. Next base: position 89,486,050 of record CM032448.1, read on the forward strand.
CTCCAGAATTTTAAAACGGAAAATCTCCATAATTCCTAGATAATGGATATAGCTCGACGTGGTCTCGTTTCTTGCTCTGATTATTTTTGAATTAAATATCTTTTGAGTTGTCGCCTATTCAGCTTTTGCATTTTTACACCCGATGTTGTTAATGCAGTTGTATTTTTTTTTTAGGCCAACAAGAAGTAAAAAAATGTTTTGTTTTTTATAAAACAATGTATAAACCCGCAAAGAAGTTCGATTTAAAAATATTTATGCTAGAAAAATATTAAATGAAAAAATCTGAAAATGGACGAAGTCCATATTTCAGCAGTTTTTCCACTGTTCTCTTATTCGTCAAATCCATCCTGAGACGCGTTTCGGCCTATCACGTCTGGTCAGTCAGGCTAGGATTAACAAACAAGAGGACAGAATTTACTGATACTTATCTCAGAAGTTACGGAATACGATTGTAGCAAAAAATTGCATTTAGTTTCGGCCTAAAAGTTTGATAGATTTATCCTTATTTAATATGGATGGTAAGATACAACAAATTGTATTAAGTATGTACACCTATTACTCCATCGAAAGCTGACACAGCAGCTTTCGAGCCGACAGAGTGGTTGACAAAGTCAACGCTTAAAAGCAGGTAGCGCTTTTCGTATGGAGTAATAGGTATGCGTGTACTTAACACAATTCGCTGTATCCTACCATCGAAAAAATCTTAACTTTATTAGGTATACAAGTTAAGGTATTTCTTACGAGTAACTGTTCAAAGTAGTTTTGCTTGAAATTTTGAGAAATAATAGATTTTAGCATCATGTATTCACTGCTTCAATATAAAGATGGTTTACAACGCCGTATTGCCATAATTAATTGTAAAAGTTTCAGATATTTAACACGTAAAAGGTAGGAAATCATACTTTTTCTCTGATCAAAAGCATGCGTTTTTTTACAATTTTTGTTATCGTATGGACATTAAAAAGTAAAAAGTCACAAAAAATCATATATACATAAAAAAATTACTTTGCTTCCATTTGTTCAAATATGAAGGTAGTTTACTTCCTAGTTGTTGCAAAAATATTAGATAAATATTACTTTTCATTAAATTTTCACTGTGACAACGTAGTCTGAAGAAGACGGCTCGCGCAGACGCGGGCATTCTTTCAAGTTTTGAATCATATGTACTCCGGGAGCTCACAACCAAGATTTTGGACTTATCGAGGAGCGGCAGATAAATATATCACTTAGTAAATGAGACAAACTGAATCAGAAAATACAACCTTTAGATCCACATTCCGGTTCCTGCCGTGGTTATAGAGGGCGGAAGTCGCAAAAAATTGAGGTTAGGTGAACTCATCGCAGAGTGGCAGTCTTATATGTTGTAATATCTGCCACGGAGATCCATTCCTGTGGGAGTAAACTTTTTTTTTCTTGGAAATGGGCTCAAAAAATGAACTCATCGCTAAGTGGCAGATATTCGAGATATAGTTAGTTTGGAACCCAAAAAGAAGTGAAAACATATTATTTGCTATAGATCCTGGTTTTTAAATTTCTACGAATTTTTGAGCCTGTAGAGTTTTTGGGCCCACATGAACTCATTCGAGAGCGGCAGACACAATGAACTAGTATTCGAGTACTATAATATGAATCTAGTTCCTGCTTTCATCAACAGAGTTTTTATATTTTAATGCAAAGCTTTTTTGACACCTTAAAATCGAATTTCTAATCCATTATTGCTAAAAATTTACTAATTTTTGTTACACATAAATAATTTTTTTCTATAATAACTTAATATAATATTATTTAACCCCTAAATTTAAGTTCTCTGTTCATTTTTTCAAAAACTCAATCATTTTATTATTACTGACAATTTATTATTTTTAATTAGAATTAAATTAATTTTTCTTTCGAAATTTAACAGAAATATTTTTGTTTAATTGCATATAAATGATTAGCTTTTAATTTTAGTAAATTGGAAAAATGGAATAGAAGTCAGGCAGAAAATCAAAATTGATCTAAAAACTTGGGTGAAGCTCGTAAAAAAGCTTAGATTTTGCTGTTATGGAGATAAATTCTATGAAATTCTGTTTATTAGCATAATTGTTTATAATAAATTGTTGATCACAATAAAAAGGTTAAGTTTTTGCAAAAAGACTTTGAATACGTATTCAGTCGGTCGAAATACGTCTAAGAAAAATTTGGGTGGAGCGTTTAATAAAATTAGATTTCGCTAGTATAAAAATAAATTAATTCCTTTTTTTAGATAATTGTTTAAAAAATTGTCAATAACAATTAATAGGTCATTTTTTCAAAAAAATAATTATAGATCGGATTCTGCGACCCAAAAAAACATAAAGTACACTAGAGTGGAGCCGCAACGTTGAAAGTTTAAAAAGAAAACAGTGAAACCCGGGGTGGCTAATAAAGTATTCGGTCATTAATGTATTGGCATTAATCGAATGCGAAATGTTTAAAATTTTGATTCTTGAGGGTTTTTGGATCACTCTTATTGTCTGTCATGTCACAAATCAAAAATTTCAAATGTACTATCCAATATAGCTACCAAAAAAATTTTTTTTAAAATTTTTGTGATTACATATTAAAAGAGGTTTTAAGGCTTTTGAATATAATTTTTAAATAATAAATATAAACATAGGTTTAAAGGTTAACTATAAGAAAAATATAGAGTAAAATTGCACTGCAAATTAAATAAATATATTAATCTGTTTGTAACTGTTTCAATGGTGATTTAAGCGTCTCTCGATACTTACAGGACGGACGTGGGCGTTGTAGGACAGGCGTGCGCGTTTTAATAAAGAAGCAGACTTCATGGCAGATGATGTTATTTTTAATATACATAAACCCTAACTAACATATTAAAACAAATTTCATTCTCTCCTCTATGGGTTCAGGTGGGTCCATTTTTTCTGCAATTTTGGACAGTTATAACTTCGGATTGACCCTATATCCATGGCAGATATTCATTTTTCAGTCATATTTCACAGAAATGAAGCTATACCCAGAATATCTGCCACTCAGCGATGGGTTCGTCCACTAACTTTTTCTTGCAGCTTTCCAGCGCATTTTCAGGAACAGGAACCAGACTTAAGGCTTCAAACTACATGGAGAGACTAAGGGAGCATAATTAACAAAGTGGTACTATTATCTGTCACTCTTCGATGAGGTCGCATTTTGGTTATGCCCTGACTAGTATATGCATCGTACTGATCGGACTTTCTTTTAAAATATACTACATGCCTCGCATGCGCATTTATTTAATTATAAATACTTAATAACTGTTATATTTTTAATAAATAATTCAAAGTATCGTTTTAATTAATTATACATAATTTTTATTGTATATCATGTAAAAAAAGTATTAATGTTATTATAAATATCACGTGATTGCGTGCGGCGGGAAGCAAGCGAGAAGCTACGTTGCTACATTCATTATACCTTAAAGTCCAAATTATTTCGCGCCTTTCTCTAACATAATGCTCTCTCTGTTTTCTAGTAAGAAATACCTTAATTCTTGGTCTTTATAGACTAACCTTGATATTTAGTTACGGTCGGTTAAGTAAGAATGTGTCCGCCATAATTCATTTTTGGTAGAAGCGATTCTAGCCATTCAACCAAAAATCGGTAGATGGAACCTCTGTTTACGATGCATTTTAGTAAAAGTATCAGTCGATTCCGATATTTCGTTGAAATCACGTAAAATCCAAAATGAGTCACTTGTTTGCGGGTCGGTTCGAGGCAGTCTTTCTTTGTTCTCATCCAAAGGGGCCTAAAATGACACATTCTGCGGCCACTAAATATATTAAAGAGTCGGTATCGTTTGTAAAGGAGTGGGTAAATTATTTTAATGAGACAAAAAATGTCGACGACTTGCCAAAACGTGGCTCGGTAGGCAAAGTCACTCCGAAAGTCGAAAAACGAATCGGGTCTTTGTTTTCACGGGACTTAAAATTGACGCTGCGTCTAGAAGCGGCAAAATTAAGACAATCGGATTTGAATGTGTCGCATGAGACCACTCGATAACATCTTCGTGCTCATGATGTCAAATTCCGAAGAACGTTGAAAAAACCTTTGGTGGGTGAAGATCATGTCGCGAAGCGGCTCGCTTGGACCCACGATAAGATACTAGAGTGGCCCTCACAATCGCCGGACGCCAACCCTATTGAAAAAGTTTGGTCCTTTCTAAAAAAAAGCTCAGAAGGAAGACTCTGAAAACTTTGAAACAGTTGTCTCGCGAGATTCGAAAAATTTGAAGATCATTGCCGCGCGAGTACGCAGAAAATCTCATCGACAGCATGCATCGAAGATGCCAGATGGATGCAGGAGGCGATTGGACAACTTACTAAGGTAATTGCGCCGTTATTAGTACACCAGAGAATACATTTATAGCAAAAAATTTTCTCGAAACACATTTTTTCAAGAATACGGGCGGTCACGTTCTTACTTGACCGACTGTACAAAAAAGTTAATGCAAGCTCAATTTTCAATGTAATCTTCATCAGTTTGTACATATTTTTGTTGTCATTCAAGCAACTGACCAATTCCAGATCGGCAAAATGATGGTTGTTTCAATACCATGAATTTATCGGAGCTTTTTTCAATCTGTGATGATTTGACTTACAATGAGAATCAGCCAGGTGATGTTGTAGCGGTCCGAATATGTAGTAATCTGAAGGGATCAAAACTGGAAAATAAGCTGCAGCAGGGGAAATTTCCTAAATATGAGATGGTTTCCAGAATCTTTATCGGCAAGAAATAATGGCTTGACTGCTTTAGATCATTTCATGGTGGAAAATGACCCTCTGAAGCTGGAAATTCGAGTCACAAATTTTGCTTTTTGAACGACATTGCGTCTATAATTAATTTTTAATAAAATGGTTTGAACAGACGAGTTACGCGTAGTTTTCTCAACAGCTAGGTTTTCATAGAAGATAATGGTAACATACAACGAATTGTACGCATACCTAATAGTCCGTCGGAGACTGTCACAGCAGCACCAAGTTGACAGATTGGTTGCCAAAGCCAATACTTCAAAGCAGGTAGCGCTGTTTAATAGAAGAAATAAAATACTCCGACCGCCGATCTGTTTGGTGCGGTATATTGAACGATAGAGTAACAGGCCTAATATTTTTTAATGGAAATATAAGGGGGCAACGTACTCGGAAAATTGTTGATACTTTGCCACACAATATTCTTGAATCTTTAGGACACTTTCTCTTTATGGATTGGCAGATTTAGAGGCTTAAGATGGCCACCAAATAGCTCAGATTTAACTGTGTTGGACACTTTTCCTAGATATTTAAATATCTAGGAACCATCATTTCAAAAAACGCAACATCAGAAGAAGAGATTAAAGCTAGATTAGGACAAACGCGAACATGCATAAGACAATTAAATTCGATTCTGTGGGACAAGCACATTACAAAGAGAAACAAAACACGCATATAAATCAATAATACAAAGCATAATGACATACGGGTCAGAAACATGGACGATCAACAAAAGAAATAAATCTAAAATTAACGCGGTAGAGATGGAGTATTGGAGACGATGTTGTAGAGTGACACGTATGGAGAAAATAATCAATGAAGAAATAAGAAGCAGAATGAACATCAAAGAGAACGCAATAAATACCATTGAAGAAAAACGATTAAAATGGTATGGACACATAAGACGAAGCGAAGATAATAGGTGGATAAAGAAAATAACGGAGTGGAGCCCTACAGGGAGAAGAAAAAGAGAAAGAACCAGACGATCGTGGAGAGACGATGTGGACGAGGCTATGGAGGACAGGGGTCTAACCGATGGAGACTGGGAAGATAGAAACGGATGGAATCAAAGGCTGAGAGAAGGAAGACAGCGTCAGCTGTAGAAAATCCTTGTTATATATATGGACACTTTTTAGGAGACTATTTAAAATATAAATGAAAAGATGAGAGAAACTCGAAAGTGAATCGCCGATGAGAAAAACATACAGGAGGTCAATTTTAAATGATTAAGGCTAAGGAATAATTTTGGCAGTCATAGAAAGACAAAAACTAATTTAGAGGAAATACATGCTAAGACAGTATTTAACATTTTGCCTTACTCGTTAAACAAATAAACAAATACTTCATACATATCAGAGAAAAACAAAAAAAAAACACAGTTCAAGTTATTTACAGTCTGTCAAGTAAGGAAATGACCTACGAGCGGTCAAAAAATGTGTTTGGAGAACATTTTTTGCCATCAATGTATTCTTTGTTGTGCTAACAAAGGCGCAATCACCTTAGTAAGTCCAATCGCCTCCTGCATCCATAATCGCCTGACATCTTCGATGCATACTGTCAACAAGATATTCTGTATACTCTGCAAATTTTTTGAATCTCGTGAGACATCTGAGTCAAAGTCCTCAGAGTCTTTCCTCTGAGCTTTCTCCTTACAAGAGACCAAACGTTTTCAGTGAGGTTGGCGTCCGGCGATTGTGAGGGCCATTCTAGTATCTTATCGTGGACCAAAGCGAGCCACTTCGCGACGTGATTTTCGCCCAGCAAGGGGTTTTTGCTTCGGAATTTGACATCATGAGAAGATGTTGTCGAATGGTCTCATGGGACACTTTCAAACCCGAATTTTGCCGCTCCTTGACGCAGCGTTAATTTCGGCTCTCGCGAAAACAAGGACACGATTCGTTTTTTCGACTTTTGTAGTGACTTTGCCTACCAAGCCACGTTTTGGCAGGTCGTCATCATTTTTTGTCTCGTTAAAATGATTTACCCACTTCTTCACAAACGATACCGACTTTTTAATATATTTAGCGGCCTCGGAATGTGTCATTTTAGGCCCCTTTGGATGGGAACAAAGATAGACTGCCTTGAACTGACGCGCAAACTCATTTTGGATTTTACGTGATTTCGACGAAAGTTCGTAATCGACTGATACTTTTACTAAAATGCGACAAAGATTCCCTCTACCGATTTTTTGTTGAATCGCTAGAGTCGCATCTACCAAAAATAAATTATCGAGGACCCGTTCTTACTTGACACACTATACGTGGTCAAGAGGTAATTTTTATACTCCGACATTTCATGCAGTTCAATTTAATCCACGAAATTACTAAAACTGAAACAACTGAAAACTTCGTTACGGAATTTTAGATCATCATTAGAAAAACCATATTTTCATATTAAATTGACTTTTTTTACGACGCGCGCCTATGACCTTCCTGTGTGATAAATTCCTGACATTTGCACGTAGCTTAACGTGTTCCTCGATGTTCAGATGTTTCTCACGTACTCCGTCTGTATTAAGAGCTGACGTGAGATACCCTCCGTAATGGATAGCATAGCGTATGCGTATCAATTTACACAGTAAAACAATAAAATTCAAATACCATGTACATATAACCATGAAGGCAATTTTGATATAAATGTGATCGATTTAAAATTTGCTTGTATATGGTTGTAAAATATAGTTTCCTATTTTCAGAATCAATCAATCAACTTATATAAATACTAAAATATTCCCACTACTGATTTCGTAAAGGCAACTGTATAAAAAGCTATTAGGTTACGTCAAAGATACCCAAATTTCTTACATGTAAGGATAAGATCCAGATAATCACAGATCTCCACCACCAAGCAAGAAAAGTGGGACTTGACATAAATTTCTCCAGGACAAAGTAAATGAGTAACGAAGACACCAATGATGAAAATATAGTGATTGAACATTCAAGAATATAAAAAGTAAACACATACATCTATCTGGGCCAAGTAATAACGATAGGAAAGGATAACCAGCAGCTTGAAATAGAAAGAAGGATACGTATGGGATGGGGAGCATATGGAAAATTGAAATCAAAAACCCAAATTTATAATCAATGTATCTTACCAGCTACAACGTATGGAGTCGAGACATGGGTTTTAACTAAAAGAACAATAGAAAAACTACAAGTTCACCAACGAGCAATGGAAAGGAAGATGTTGAGTGTTACTTTGAAGGACAAGAAAACTAATAAATGGATTAGACAACAAACAAAAGTGGATGATATCACCAAACGGATAACATCTCTGAAATGGAGCTGGGCCGGCCATGTAGCGAGAGCGACGTATAAGTGGAGTGGCAAGATCACTAGGTGGAGACCATGGGGTGAAAAGCGAAGCATAGGAAGATCCCAACATAGATGGAGCGACGATCTGAAGAGAATCGGAGGGCTTAACTGGTATCAACAAGCACAACAGAGAAAAATGGAAATATTTGAGAGAGGCCTATACTGGAGAGTGGGTAGAGAGCGGCTGAAGGAAGAAGAGAAGGATAAGAGTAAATCAACATATATACTGAAATATTTGAAATATCTGCAGCCGCAGGATGAAACCGGCAGCCTAGGATGCTGTAGGTTCATAATGCTTGATGTCGATGCTAGAGCAATTCATCGTCATAGTTATTTTGTTGAGATTATGTTATTTCTTGATTTTAACTTGGGTCAATCAGCGTGGGATTTATTAAGTTTCACAAATCCGATGTGATAAGTTGTTTTGTCTCTGGTGTTGGTTTTCTGATTTTCTGTTGGTTAACATAGATATGTACAGCATAATGGAACACAAATTACTGATTTCAAAAGCATTATTAGACCTGGAACAATAGGTCGCCATTCAGATGACTATTTTGCGAGAGAGAGAAACAACAACAAATTATTTTTTTAAGTTCTCTTCTACTATGTTGTCTAGGATGCCCTTAATGATAATGTGCAGGAGTTTGTCCTCAGTTGTGAAGTAGGTATGATACTCTGCTTGATAGGTTTTCACGCTTGGTCGAGCTTCTGAAATATTCTATAGTTGTTTTGTGTATTCTTAGTTCTTCGAGTAGTGTTGCAGCTCGGCTGAAGCCAAGGTCACTTTTAAGGACTGCTGACGTTGTTGTGTTACCTTTTCTTCTTGATACTATTAGAGGGACTTTTTCTTTCGCTGTATGATTTGGATTTCATGTTTGTCGCTGGACGATTGCAAGGATTTGACAAGTGATATCTAGCTTCTTTTGTCACATGGTAGATTTCATATTTGGGATCGGTGTTTATATCAATTTCTGTTTTTTGGGGGCTTGCCTGTGGCGGGACGTCCCATTCGATATTACACGGCTTCTCGCTTGTGGCTTCATTTTTTCTTGTCGTTCCCTTTATTTGGTTCTTTTGGACTTTGGTTCAGCAAAATCGTCAAGTCTTTTGTTTTCATGTCTTCTTCTTCAATTTCTCGTATTCTTCGTACCAAATTTTTCGTTCTTCCATCAGGAAGACGTCATTACAGATGATAGGCTTTGCTATTTGTAGGTTCTTATTCGTTAACTTGCTTTTGAAAAGATTTCACCATCCGTTCGTTCTTGTTGGGCCACGAGGACACATAATTCTTACTAATTTCTGGATGGATTAATTCGTTTAGAAACGTTGGAACATGCTTCGGTACAAGGAGAGTACGCGATGTTTCGACAACTTTACAGGTGTTCTACAAGAATGAGCCTGTCAATGTGCTATTTACACACGCAGGTATATACGACCCTCATATGTCCTGTTATCATTTAAAGACAGATTGTTTTGTGAGAACCGTTTTTGTGTTTGCTTAAGGCTGTCCTAAGAACTTTCAAGAATTTGAGTGATGTTGGAACCTTTAGTTAATAGAGTTATATCATTAGCAAATAGGGTTATATAATACTGTTAAATTATTAAAAGATATGATATTAGCACGGAATATTCAATTTTGTATTGTAATAAGAATATATTTATTATAATACGTAGGCTAAAAAGTTTTTGGTGCAGCTTTGAAAATTCGACTTTATTCATCAACATAGTTTCCTTCAAAGAGCGCTACAATCAGTCCAATGCTTTTCTAACATTTCTATACCTTTCTTGTAGAAGAATTTGTCTTTGCCTTCAAAATAGGCCTCAGTTTCGGCGATAACTTCTTCATTGGAGCCAAATCTTTTTCCCCGCGAGCATTTTTTTGAGGTGTGCGAATATATAATAGTCGCTGAGGGCCAAATCTGGAGAATACTGTAGATGCGAAAGCAATTCAAACTTCAATTCATGCAATTTTGCCATCGTAACCATTGACTTGTGACACTGTGCATTGTCTTGATGAAAGAGCACTTTTTCTTTATTCATTTGGGGACGTTTCTTTGCGATTTCTGCCTTCAAACGCACCAATAATTATATAATATTCGCTATTGATCGTTTTCCCCTTTTCAGCATAGTCCATGAAGATTATTTCATGCGCATCCAAAACCTTCCCAGCCGACTGTTGTGTCTTTGGATCGCTTCGGGCAGCTTTCACCGGCTGCTGTTTACTAAGTTGACTGCCGATTTGATTTCGGTGTATAGTGGTGGATCCATGTTTCATTCATTGTTGCATACCGCATGAAAAAATCATTTTTATTGCGCTTAAACAGGTTGAAACAGCGCTGAGAATCATCAATACGTCGTTGTTTTTGGTTCACTGTGAGGAAACGCGGTACTCATTTCGAACAGAGCTTTCTCATGTTCAAATGTTCATGCAAAGTATGACCAACACGTTCTTTTGATATCTTTAGGGTGTTAGCTATCTCACGCAATTTCACTTTACGGTCAGCCAAAACAATTTTGGTGGATTTTTTTGATGTTTTCCGGTATAATCACTTTATTTGGTCGTCCAGAGCGTTCAACATCATTTGTGTCCGTACGACCATGTTTAAATTCAGCATTCACATTGCTTTGCTTGAACGGTATTTTTTCCGATCAAAAAACAGTATTTAATCAACACACGAAATTCGATTTTTTCCGTTGTTGAAAATATCAAAAGTAGCGTCACTAAAACCACTGTAATTTGTAAACTAATCGTCGAAATGTCATGAAATTTTGACATGTATTGTTTGAAGGTTGGTACTTCCTAAAAATCATATGTATTTTTTGAAAAGGGCGACATCTACGACGATACTGTTCTATTTTCCACTTCGGAAATAGAAATGATGGAGTTGATTAATAGAGTGAACACTTTAGTGGAAATAAAGGATTGCTACTTAATCGTAACAAAACGAAAGTAAAGATTGTTTATAGACTAACTAACAATAGGCATAATGTAGTTCGAAAGGCCGGCTGCGATATCATATATATGTAGGGTCTCTAATAACAAATTGAGGTGACTCTACAGAAGAAATAAAGAGACGTGTCGGCGTAGCGAAAATAGCTATGACGCGAATGACTAGGCTATGGAAAGATAAAAGCATCACCATACGAACTAAAAAGAAACTAGCTCATTCTCTCGTGTTCTCAGTGTTTTTGTATTTTTTAGAGACTTGGACAATAAAGACAAGTGACCGTGCAAAAATTGACGCCTTTGAAATGTAGTCCTGGCGTCGAATGCTTCGCGTGCCCTGGACTGCGCATCGCACAAACGTCTCCACTCTGAGAGAACTGAACATAACACAGAGACTAATAGTTGAGGTTAATCCCAAAATTCTGGGATATTTTGGTCACATTTCCAGAAGAGACGACGGACTAGAGAGATTTGTGGGGAGGAGTCATTTCGTTGGTAAACGCTCAAAAGGACGTTCACCTAGCAGATGACTGGACCAAGTGAAGAATCTAACAGGAGTTCCACCACATGTAGCTTCACATCTAATACAAGATAGAAATCGGTGGAAGGATACCATAGGGCGTTACCTTCACCCATTTTGATCACGATACTTCAGCCATGAAGTATAACGACTGAGAAGAAGAAAAATTTACATATAAAAGAGGTTAAAGGAGTGGGGGAGGGTGTTAGAGGGGTTGCATAGTATATTTCCTATTATACGTGCTTTTCAGGATTCTTGGAATCAAAAATGGTGGACCAAAAACTTTTCAGCCTACGTTATATTATTTTACATATCTTTTGATATTTTTTTATTTCGTATTAGTATACTTATAGTTATTGGGTTTCTTATTCATATTTAATTTAACTAGGTATTAGAAGCCCACAATTGGCGAAGGGCATAAGGCCCGACTTAATCGTAAATACGTTCTTGATGGTTGAATGTCTAATAGTAATTAATAAACAAATTATTAACCTAAATGACGACGGCACGGCGGTAGGTTTAAAATAATCCATTAATAATTTGAATCCATTAAAACTTCGTAGGTTTTAGTTTAAATAATGAAGTCTAGGATATTCTATTAAAATAACTTAAATTATACCGATTTTTAATTGAATCTACGTCAATTTTAGTTTAAAAGTTAAGGCAACGAAGTTTGAAAGTTTATTTGAACATTGTAATATAATTAATAATTAAATAGTTGTTTTAGCGTCTGTAATTAATCTAAACAGATCAATACGAGGGCCGCCTTTTAAGTTTTCACAAACGACCACTAGATGGCTCAATTGAGATGTGACATTACCATTGTTGTGAAATTTGACATTTGTTATTGTTAAAACAGTGGCGGCTCAGAAATTGGCCGAGTAGTTTGTTTACAGTGGGCATTTAAAAAAAGACAGTTTTGTGAACCAATGGAAAATTGACGCAAAGGTTTTTGTTGGATAATTTTTTACGATTTTAGTGAAGGCGTAACTCGACCAAACTGCTTCGAATAGCTTCGTTCAACTTTTGGTAATGAATCACCATCAGAAAAGACGGTTTACAATTGAATTGCAGAATTTTCTTATAGTCGTGCTTCCGTCAGCGATGAATTTCGTGAAGGTCGACCAAAATCGATTGTTGTTCCAAAAACATAGATGCTGTGCGTAACATGATTGAAAAGGATCAGCATGTGATTTCCCCTGACATAGAAGCTTCTTTAGGCATATTGAAGACTGCAGTGCATTCGACTTTGCATGAATATTTAGCTGTGAAAAAGCTCTGTTCCCGATGGGTTCCGCATAATTTGACTGAAACTCAAATGCTCAAAAAATTAGATGAAGGACATGTAAAATCCGTATAAAACATCGTAACAGGAGACGAAACTTGGATATATTCGTACGAGCCGGAAACTAAGCAACAATCAACTGTTTGGGTGTTCCAAGATGAGCCGAATCCAATAAAAGTGGTTCGTTCGTGAAGCACTTGTAACAAAATAATCGCTTGTTTTTTTGTTATACTGGACATGTTGCTTTAGAGTGTTAGTTCCCAACCGATGGGTCGCGACCCACAAGGGGGTTGCCTCGGCTTTTTTGGGGGGTGACCGGTTATCAATTTTAAAATTTAAAGGTAGGTGTTAAAATGTTAATAATTTATTTATGCTGCGTCGCATATCTCGTGTGTTGCCACACGAGATATGCGACGTAATCAGTGGACGGCTGGCGCACGCACCTCGCCTTATGCCTAGCGAAATTCGATTGGGTCAAGCTAGACGGGTAGTCAGCAACGATTGCGACGCTCCGTTGCCTCTCGAAGAAACGTGTAAAAGAGAGAAGTTTTGAGACGGACAGCTTGACGTTTCATCGAGATGAGCATAATCGGGAAAGTACTCCCAAAGGTCCTCTGCTGTCTCGCTAATAGTAACAATGTCACCTTAAGTAGTTAAGTCGTTCACCATCGATGTTAATTCCTTTGTCATGCCAGTTTAGATTTTTAAACACATCTTCCAGCGCTAAGGTGAACAGTTTGGGTGAGACAAATAAACTTCATTTTAAAAAAAAAAGACTGCATGCCAAAAAAAAACCTTTATTGTCTGCTGTTAAACAGACAAAAGTAAAATAGAATTATCTTGTCAGTTAAATCACCCGACTGGGCCTGAGGAACCTTTTCCCATTCCCCTCGAGCTGCTAATTTTTAATTCATGCAGACTCCGAGGGCGTTGTGTGTCTTTTCTTATCCAATTTCGAAAGATATTCCCTTTATAAAGTTCATGTCGGGGAAGGGCCACTTCTACTGCTCGATACCTTCTTTTTGAAAAAAACCTAGACAGGTATTGGAGATGCGGCTTTATTAATATCAATTGCATGAGTATTAAATTATGGTAGTTGGAATTATGTATTTTATATATACACCAGAATTTAACACACATCTTCAATGTAAGAGTTTTCGGTCGCTGTCTGTTCTAAAATAATTAGGGGTGTCCATAATTCCACCCCAAAACAAGACGCTTCTTTCCTGGAAGGGCAGACGGAGTTAAACTGTTGCTAGTCGGGCTTGTCATCCTGAAGTCTTCCAAATCAATACACGCCTGGAATTTAATACCTAATACAATTCTTATCTCATCTGAGAACATAATTTTATCTCGGTTTGGACCATCGTCCACCAGAGCCCATCGTAAGCGTTATGGTTTGTGTACTAAACTTAAAATAGAAACTCGAAATCAGCACATACATACATACAAAATATATATATATATATATATATATATATATATATATATATATATATATATATATATATAAACTGTGCAGTGTGTGAGTTTCTGTTACCTATCGGTTGATATTGCTGTTTTTTTATGTTCTAATATAGCACTCAGTATACAGCCTTTGGCATATTTCCCTCTCTCTTGATAAATTATTACTCTCATTTAACCCAATCATATCCAGGCCAATCTTAAACCCATTTTCACCCCATTTACATTAATGACTCACTTTAAATATGAGAGCTGCCATCAAGAATCCACTTTAACTGTAATACAAATTCTTGACGCAAGATAGGAAAATCAACAACATATCTACATAAACTTGCAGAATATACAGAGGCTATAATAACAGAGTAATAGACACCATGTTGCGACGACCTAATTAGACATATTGAGTCCCTGAGGCTGGCACGTGACTTAATTGCATTTGTTTATTCAGTATTGGTGATGATCTTAAATACGAGGTTTGTCTTAAAATTTCCAAGTTACTTCATGGGCCAGTGATATCGCTTTGCTGAGATAGAGGCAATAGTAAGAACAATTCTTACCTTTTTTTTATGAACACTCTTTATATTCTTTTTTGGGTAACTAAACAAATTTAAAATAAATTTTTATTTTGGCATGTCATCTCATAAAAAACTTAATTTGAAAATGTTTGTAGTATAAAAAACGGTAAAGTGTTTTATCCAGTACTTCCCTCGTTAACACTTAATTTTAAAATAAGTACCGAATTTTACTTTCTAACGGGAAAGAATAATTTTATACTATCACTTGTTCTTCTTGAAGTGTCATATCCGTACGGGCGTAGACGACCCTCTCGCCTTTGCCTACGATTAGGGCTTTTTTAAGTAGTTCCACAGATAAATGGGACTTACAGTTTAATGCGGGTATAGAACGGCCAAAGTGAGAGAGCTTTATTAGGCATGATACTATGGGTTATTTGCCATTGCTATCCCGAGAATCCTATCACTACAAGTCGCTATTTTAAATGGTACTTTGTGGTAGCATAACACTCATAAAAGAAGTTTAGCAGAGAGAAAGTTCAGAGATACTTACAGCTAAAATTTAACATTTCCCTCTGCATATTATCTCTGATAAAATTGGAAATTGTGAAACTTAATACAATTTTCAGATTCCTCTCCTACAAGAATCCTGAAAAAGACGTGTAATATTACTTCTCTAAGAATTGTACAATAAATAATTGTGATGACGCTCAGAGCTGGTGAAGCACTATAGAGTTTTGCAACCATGCAGAATCTATAATCGCTGGTAACCCCCAATTCACATTTAAGCCCCCGTAGAAAGGCGATTCATATTCAGATAAATAATACGACCAGTAATGACATATGCTGCACCAGTGTGGTGCGGCATGTTTGATACCCAACTGAATAGGTTTCAACGCATGTAGAGTAGACTGCTAAGGGGTGTAAGTTCTCCAGGAATATACACCAGAGTAAACGAACTGCACGATACCACAAATACGGAAAAAGTACGGATATTCCCGTACTTTATAAACATTTGTAAATTCATATGTATGTACACAGGCGCATAAGTTCTATAGAGCAAAAACAAAACATTCACAAATAACAACCAATATAACAAATGCGAGGATATTGGAGACTACAAATATATCTAGACAACCTAGATGAAAAATAATAAGAATATAACAAACCAAAAGAACGACTGAAGAATGATTAAATGAGGGCGAGATGTTGGAAAGAAACATAAACGTAAGATCTAATTCTTAATAATTTAAATATCCAAAAGACTCTAGTACCTCAAGTAAATTAAGCTGGCTTATCGGGATACTGCTTCCACAAGTCAAACTCAACTCCCAACAAATGTCAGTAACCCCATAAAACTCTATCCATACGGATAAATTAAAAAAAAAAGCTGAGAAAGTTCTTACGGAGTCAGCCCCCAAGCAAAAACAACATTCTTCTGCCAAAAAGTTGCACTTAGAAAGACACTACCTTTTGATATATATAACAAACATTGTAATACTGTGTAGCCAAGGATGGACTTTACTTTTATTTTTAAATGAATAAAGATCTATTGAATTTTAATTTTGATTTTTGAAGTGTCACCTACGCATAGGACCGTAAACAGAATCGTCCTGATATCCTTGAGATAGATTAGGGTAAGTTCACAGTTGGTAACAGAATGCAAAAATCTGTTTACTGTTGTTTTTGTCAGACGCCGACAAGAAGTTCATCCTTTATTATTAGCGGCAACCGCGAGCATCAGAGGATTTATTTTCGGCATCTTCTGCTATCGGCAATAGCTTTTTAGTTCAGTTTAGTAGAGGATGGGGTATTATTTTTCTTATTGGCTCTTACTTTTTTTTTTATTCCCTCTTTTGTTTATTGATTCTTCCAACATATTTTTGCAAGGACTTGATGTAATTTCCAGTTTTTTTGTAGTATTGGACATAAAGATTTTACATTTTTTTTTAAAGCTTAATGTTAAATCCTATTTAAATGCGACCATTCGGAGACATCGAAATACTATTTTTATTACTGATAATAATAGAAGCATCTTGTAAGATCGGCGTGCTTTTATTACTTGGGATTGGTTGAAAGAGCGAGTATTTATGTTTTCAACTGCTTTAGACAAATGTTCAGGAAAGACGTTTTTGTCCACGAGTCAAACTCCAGCCGCTTTAGATCACAATGGTGCCAATGATAGCAGCTCTTTGGTAAACTTCTGCAAATAAATTTATAATTTGATATTGCATTAATTGACGACCTGGATTTGTTCTCAATCATTTTTCTGTTGCTTACTGGGTGGAAATCTCATCTGGTTATCTAGCCAGACTGGTGTCCTTGGCAATAATATGATTAAACATGTCACTGAAATGCGAATAAATAATAGTCGTTGGGAGCCAAATCTGGAGAATACGATGGATGAGGAAGCAATTCGAACTTCAATTCATGCAATTTTGCCATCGTAACCGTTGAGTTGTGACATGGTGCATTGTCTTGACGAAAGAGCCCTTTTTTGTTGTTCATTTGAGACCGATTCTCTGCAATTTCTGCCTTCAAACGCACCAATAACTTTATATAATATTCGCTATTGATGTTTTTTTCCGTCTCAGCAGTCTATGAAAATTATTCCATGCGCATCCCAAAATACAGGGGCCAAAACCTTCCCAGCCGACTGTTGTGTCTTTGGTCGCTTCGGGCGATTTTCACTGGCTGCTGGTTACTCAGCTGACTGTCGGTGTGTAGTAGTGGATCCATGTTTCATCCATTGTCACATATCGCATGAAAAAAACCTTTTTATTGTTCTTAAACGGGACCAAACAGCGCTCGGAATCATCAACACGTTGTTTTTTTTTTGGTCCACTATGAGCAAACGCTGTACCCATTTCGAACCAAATGTTCATGCAAAATATGAGCAACACGTTCTTTTGATATCTTTACTGTGTCAGCTATCTTACGCGTATCACTTTACGGTCATCCAAAACGATTTTGTGGATTTCTTGATGTTTTCTGATGTAACCACCTCATTTGGGCGTCTAGAGCGCTCAGCGTCATTTGTGTCTGTACGACCGCGTTTAAATTCAGCATACCAGTAAATGATGAGTGATTTTCCAGGGGCAGAGTCTCCGTAATACTTATCAAGCCATTGCTTTGCTTGAACGGTATTTTTTTTCATCAAAAAACAGTGTTTAATCAACACACGAAATTCGAATTTTATTCATTGTTTTGAAAATATCAAAAGTAGCGTCACTAAAACCATTGTAACTTTTAAACTAATTGTCGAAATGTCATGAAATTTTGACAGGTATCGTTTGAAGGTTGATACTTCCTAAATATATATATATATATATATATATATATATATATATATATATATATATATATGTTTCATTTATCTTTCTAGCTCTCTTTACCCAATATTCATCGTTTATGAGCTGACATGAGTTTTTTAATTTAGAACCAATTTGGTGCACGTAGTTTACCAAAATTTGCATAAACTTTGCGAACCGTATCTGTATAATTTTAACCATGTTAGTAATGTTGTTGATAGGTGTAGCATTCCCTGACTAATAACTCCAACAAGAGTAAGTGTTTTACTTTAAGGGCGTTTCTGATGAGACAACCTTGACTACAAGGGCCCAATTTGTTACTAAATCAACGAATTAATTCTACCTTGCGGCAATTAAATTTTTAAGCAACTTGTTTTGTCATTATATACATTATATTTTTTAATGTTCTTTAGTAACCTGGTCATTAAATAGTATCTTTAAAAACCTCATTAAAAAGTACTAATTAAAAGTAAAACTTCTTGGCTGCTTAGAGAAAAAACTGTTTAACATTTTAATTAAAAGTATATTCCGAAATAAGCGGTTTTTTAAGTTCAATATTAAAAATCTCTTGTAATTACTGTAGGGTAATTGTACGGCCTTACCTTTTTTATTTTCCTAAGAAGGATAAATATAAATCCGCAATTGTCACTGATTCGAAGGAAGAGGTAAACATAAACAATATGTCTCCACTTGGAGAACAATTAGTTGACCACTAAGAATGATTTAAGTAGCGCAATAATGAATAGGAATATTGGGCTCGCCCACCTAACCCCGTTGGATTCCGTAAAGCATTTATATACATGGCCAGTAGAATCTCACTTTTCACCACAAAACTCTTCCATCTTTGCCATAAATCACTGACTTCAACGACTAACTAAAAAAAAAAATTAATTTGATGAGTTGAAACGAAAATTCTGGAATAACTTTTTGCTTTAGATGTCAATTATTCCAATTGACTTGTAAACTGGTATGCTTTTTAGAACAAAAATATATATATATATATATATATATATATATATATATATATATATATATATATATATATATATATATACACACATATATATATATATATATATATATATATATATATATATATATATATATATATATATATATATATACAGTAGAACTCCGATTAACCGAGTCGCGATTATCCGAGCTCCGGATTAGCCGAGCCAATTTAAGAACCTGATTATCCGAGGTACGCGCGTCTATGCTGCGTATTATCCGAGCTTCTAAAATATGTATATATATATTTCCACTTAAAATCGTTGGGGCCTTCGGGGAATCCTCCTAGCCCGTGTGAGGGGTTCCCCTATTTATGTTTTTGGACTCTTTCAGCATGTAAATTTGCGTGAATGCAGTGCGTTATAGCGTTTACTATGGAGAAGTACGAGTATACTCATATAATTTATTTGGTTGGAGTTCTGGTAGTTAAGTGCAATTAATACGAACTGCTTTGTTTGAATTTTTGTTTGTCGTATTATAATGGAGCAAAACAAGCGTAAAAGAATCGTCATTCCTATTGAAGAAAAAATTAAAGGCCATCAGAAGAATTGAAGCAGGAGAGACAATTAAAGTTGTTGCACGAGATTATGGAGTAGGTGAGGTAACAGTTGGAGATTGGAAAAGAAACCGCACAAAAATAGAAGAGTGGTGTATAAATCAATCCTCCTCGTCCTCAGGAAGAAAATCAATGAAAACCGGCGACTATGAAAAGGTTAACGAAGGTTTATTCATGTGGTTTAACCAACAGAGATCAAAAGGTGTGCCTTTGGCAGGTCCAATTTTACAACAGAAATCAATAATGATTAGTAGGCAATTCTCAGAAATAGGACAGTTTACAGGGAGTTCTAGATGGCTTGACCGCTGGAAAAAACGGTACGGTGTACGACAACTGACTGTATGTGGTGAAAAACTTTCTGCTGATGTGTCATCAATCGAGAAGTTTAAGCAGAACTTTAAAAAGCAAATCGAAGATTGGGGATACACATGTGGTCAAATTTACAACTGTGACGAAACTGGTCTGAATTATAAAATGCTTCCATCAAAAACATTGGCATCTCAACAGGAAAAATCAGCTCCTGGGCACAAACGAAGTAAGGAAAGATTAACTATAATGGTATGTTCCAATGGATCTGGCAAGCACAAAATCCCACTGATGGTGATTGGCAAGTCTGCACGTCCAAGAGCTTTAAAAGACATCTCACCCAAAGCCCAACCAGTCTATTAAAAAAGCCAGAAGAGCGCATGGATGGATGCGACCTTATTTACTAACTGGTTTGAAGAAGAGTTCGTACCATCTGTGACTAAATTTTTAAACAGAAACCGTCCGTGTCCTAAATTTTTGAACAGAAATCCGAGTTTTCAGTTATCCGACGAGGGTGCCCCCCACGTTACCTATATATATATATATATATATATATATATATATATAAAATCAATAATAGATTATGTGATAGTACCACGTAGTTATATGCCCCAAGTAAATGATGTTAGAGTTAAGAGAAGTTACGAGATAGGACGTGACCATTATTTATTAGAAGCAAAGTTAACAAAAAGCAAAACTAAAACAGTAGCAAAATAGAAGAATGATAAAAGGATGATTTATAAAGGTAGAATACGAAGCTATAAACTAACTGAGAACAATTGAGCAGATCAAAGTATATTGAATTAACAGAAAAGAGGTTTGGGGAAGAGAATATAAATAAGCAAGAAATCGAAAGGAAATGGCACAATTTCAAAGAAGTACTACTACAAGCTGCAGGAGAAATCTGTGGATTTACAAAACGAAATGTCCACAGAAAACAAACTAGTTGGTGGAACGAAGAAATAAAAAGTGCAAGTCAAGAAGACAAGCGCGGAAAAACCATCCGACATACTTGTAGTCGGTTCATCCACAGGGAGCGGGGTTTGGCTTGGCGTTTCGGCAAATGGCTGCATATGTGTTCGACTGAGGCGAAGATTAACCATTATATTAATAAAATAGAGCTTTTATTTCGATTCAATGCAGCAAAATAGTACTCAAGAATAAATATGTTCTTCAAGCCGCCTCGTCTCAAAAAGGTCTAGAAATTTATGAGATCAAAACATATCCGGAACAGCGTTGGTCAAGCTCGCCTGATTGCAAGCCGATGAACTTTTTTGTCTGAGGTTATCCAAAGAAGACGATTAGTGAAAAAAGGGTTACGAGAATTTCGTCACTTAAAAAAGCTATTAGGAATGACGTTACGAATTTCGACCATAATAGCTTAGAATGCCTGGAAAAACAGATGTCGAGAAAATTATTATAATAGGAGTCGTTATACCAAGAATAATCACAATTAACATATCTCTAAATATTACTAAAAATATTAATATTAAGTAAGCGCCAAATCTGTCCAATTCCTGAAAGGCGTATAGTTAAAAATGTATTTTACTACGGTAAAAACGAACACAATTGTGATTTAAGTGTGGACGATTGTGTGACAAAATGTTCCCTAATGATCGGAGTTGGTAAAGCCATAGTTTACAGAAGACTTTCCAAAAAACAGATCAGGCAGAAAAGGACTTCAGCTGACAGACAACACAAAACAAGCAGTAAGGCGTATTGTTCATCACTTTTTTATGAATAAAAGAATTCCAACTTTGGATATGATCCTGCAAGCTGCGACAAATCACCCAAAAATACCGAAAATGAGTAGAGAGTGTTTTAAACGGTATGAATTTTTATTAGAAAAAGTGGCAAAGCAAATCTTTATTGATAGAAAGTGGAGAAATTGTACACTGGCGAAGAGACTATTTAAGCTTGGTCTGAAGGAAAGAGGATATATTACTTAGATGAGACGTGGATAAATGAAGGGTACACAGTACAAATTTTGGCAAGACGGGAATATCAAAAATGCTCGCCAAGCATTCAATTGAGGTCTCTCTACTAGTCTTAAACCGCCATCTGGTAAGGGACGTAGGTTAACTTTTACGTATATTGGAAGCGAAAGTGATTTTTTAGACGGAGGTCTTTTAACATTCGTATCCAAGAAAACAGGAGATTATCGCGAAAATATGAATTCCGATGTATTTGAAGATTCGTTTTCGCAGATGATAGACTTACCAGACAATTCTGTTATTGTAATGGATAACGCAAGCTATCATTCTAAAAAAATTGGAACGATTTCCAACCTTGGGTTGGCTGATCCAGCCTTGGATCTCAGAAATAAAGACCGGTACGCAAGTTTCGTCATCGACGAAATGGTAAAAAAAACGTGTTTATCGCCTGCCACCATATCACTGAGAGTGTCATCAATCCGAAAGAACTTATATGGGCATAGGTTAAAGGTGAAGTCGCCAGGAACGATACGACCAATAAATTACCAGACGTAGAAAACCTTTTTCAAAATGTCATATGTAATGTTTCCACGGAAAATTGGCGAAAATGCGTCGAGCATGCATTGAGGGTGGAAGATAAAATGTAGACTGTGGACATAGCAGTGGATGCCATTGTTGAACCTTTAATTATACGTGTAAATTCAAATGAGTCGGATAATGATAGTTTTTTAAACATGTCAGAGATAGATATTGGTAATATTTTTTTCATTGTTGTCTGATTTCCTCATTTGTATATTTTTTAATTAATAATATTTTATTATAAAATTCTTTTTTTCAATAAATGTTTAAACATTATAAAACTGTTTCATTCATACTATTCGCAAATAATACGCATATGCCCTGGCGCACCACCACTGGCCAGAACTATTTCAGACTATTTAGCCCCAAACAACAAAAAAGGCTCGTTTTCCCATTGTAGTCAAACATATGAGATTACGAATATTAGACCAATGCGAGATGGTATTCCAATAAAGTTGTTGAGCAGGTAAAATGAAGGTAAAACTTGCTATCACTTTCAAAAATAAATTAAAAATAATTAATAATTCTTTATTTACCAATATACGAATTCTTATATGTAATAGACCTTAAGGTCACGGCCTTAGATATTAAAACACCCACTGACACGTGCTGATAATCTATTTTTTCGTGCCTTATTCTTTTATGGACGTAACGCGTCATATCATAACCAAAAGTTATTGTAAATTGCTTTTGGAACATTATCATAAAATAGCATGAAATATATGGGCTAGATAATAAGCTAGCGTTAAAAATTCGGGTTATTTATAGAACTATATTCGATTTGTTTTAATTTGGTTAAAAGCATTTGGGCCAAAAGTTGTTTATTGTTGTTTTATTAATATTATTCTTTTTTTAATTAGTTAGCGGTTACGTTGAAACCTGCTTATGTTTTACCTGTTTCATCATTTATACATATAACTGGAACCTTAATCTTCTCGGTGGATTAGCATAGATCGAGAAAAACCCTCCCTCTCTGATAAGCCTTATTATATATTTTGTATTCGCCTTAAAAATATACCTTTTGAATCCATCGCCTAGTTTTAAAATAAGTTTAAGGCATTCATTGCACTACAATATATAGTAGAAGGGATATACGATTATATATATATTTATATATATATATATATATATATATATATATATATATATATATATATATATATATATATATATATATATATATATATATATATATATATATATATATATATATATATATATATACATATATATATATATATATATATATATATATATATATATATATATATATATATATATATATATATACATATATATATATACATATATATATATATATATATATATATATATATATATATATATATATATATATATTAAGGCATTCATAGGCGTTTCTTAAAGTAACAGACTGGCTTCTTCAAGACTTCCGCGAGATAACATCATATATTAGAGATATTTACCTCTTCTAAACATTTATCTGATATTTTTGAAATATAAATATTTTTCTTTGAAATGAAGGAACAACATCAGGTATTTAATTATTAACTGTGCAATATCACTAGTAAAAAATAACCGGTCAAGTGCAAGTTGCACTTGCGCAATTAGTGTTCCGTACGTTGACAGCTTCTGAAATAAAAATTTTTGTTACGGAGGTATAAAATGATCAGTGACTTCACAAAACACACCCCAAATGAGTTTTTAACAACATTTGTTTCCGATCTTTACTAAAAAACTGATGACCTTGAAATTTTTGTTTTTTTTTATATACGAGATAAATTATTAAAGGTAATGCAATCGTGATAATTTTCGTTCAATCTACACCCCGTGGAAAATATTCCAGAATTTTTTCAAAATTTTTGGATCAGTACTTTTCGAGATAGAGGGGGGACAGCGATTTTTCGCGGTTTTTTCAAAACAATACAAAGAAAAATGTGCGCATGTACGACATTATATAGATTTTTGAACTCGTGTTTTTACAAGCTTTCATTTGACACCCCACTCGATGACCTAGTAAAAAAAAATTTTTTCACTTCTTATTTCACCCCCCAAAACTAACGCCTTAAGTCAAAATTTAACTTTCAAAACTACAGGCTCTGATGAAGCCATCCGTTTCTATATTAGTACCAAATTTCAATTTTCTACGTCAAATAGTTTCGGAGAAACTCGGGTGTGACAGACGGACAGACACCGAAGTGATCTTATAAGTGTTCCGTAAGGAATACTAAAATCAAATCGGTGACTGAAGATAGGGAGCTTGTCTAAAAATAATCCTCTACTGCACTAATACTTTTAATATAAAATAAAGTCAATGAATGAGGGGTGGGTTCTTCGAATAAAAATTATCTTTTACCATAAAACTTTCACATTCACAGTGACTGAGGAAGAAACTTCCCTCTTGCTATTTGGAATCTTTCTTAATACTTAAAAAAAGATCCCGCGGGGGCGCCTTTTCATGGAGGCTTATTGGCGTTCCTTATAATTTTTATTTTTCTCAGTTTCCAATTGCCCACGTAATACGTAGGATGAAAAGATTTTGGTCTAGCTAGGTAAAACACAGCGTAACAATCAGTCCAACGCTCTTTTAACATTTCTATACCTTTCTTGTAGAAAGATTTGTCTTTACCTTCAAAACAGGCCTCAGTCTCGGCGTTAACTTCTTCATTGGAGCCAGATCTCTTTCCCGCGAGCATTTCTTTGAGGTCTGCGAATAGATAATAGTCGCTGGAGACCAAATCTGGAGAATACAGTGGATGAGAAAGCAATTCGAACTTCAATTCATGCAATTTTGCCATCGTAACCATTGACTTGTGACACGGTGCATTATCTTGATCAAAGAGCATATTTCTTGTTCATTTGGGGCCGGTTCTTCGCGATTTCGACCTTCAAATGCACCAATAGCTTTATATAATATTCGATATTGATGTTTTTTCCCTTTTCAGCATAGTCGATGAAAATTATTCCATGTGTATCCCAAAATACAGAGGCCAAAACCTTCCCAGCCGACTGTTGTGTCCTTGGTCGCTTCGGGCGGCTTTCACCGGCTGCTGTCCACTCAGCTGATTACCAATTTGATTCCGGTGTGTAATGGTGGGTCCATATTTCACCCACTGTCACATATCATATGAAAAAGTCCTTTTTTTGCACTTAAACAGGCCCAGACAGCGCTCAGAATCATCAATACGTTGTTGTTTTTGGTCCACTGTAAGCAAACGCGGTACCCATTTCGAACAGAG
Organism: Pachyrhynchus sulphureomaculatus; assembly: GCA_019049505.1. NCBI lineage: Eukaryota > Metazoa > Arthropoda > Insecta > Coleoptera > Curculionidae > Pachyrhynchus > Pachyrhynchus sulphureomaculatus. Next base: position 89,511,779 of record CM032448.1, read on the forward strand.
CTTTCTCATGCCCAACATTCATGCAAAATATGACCAATACGTTCTTTTGATATCTTTAGAGTGTCAGCTTTCTCATGCAATTTCACTATACGGTCATCCAAAACAATTTTGTGGATTTTTTTATGTCTCCCGTTGTAACCACCTCATTTGGGTGTTCAGACTGCGTTTAAATTCAACATACCAGTAAATGATGAGTAATTTTCCAGGGGCAGAGTCCTCGTAACATTTATCAAGCCATTGCTTTGCTTGAACGGTATTTTTTCCCATCAAATAACAGTGTTTAATCAACATACGAAATTCGATTTTTTTCATTGTTTTGAAAATATCAAAAGTAGCGTCGCTAAAACCACTCTAACTTGCAAACTAATTGTCGAAATTTCATGAAATTTTGACACGTATCGTTTAAAGGTTGGTTCTTTCTAAAAATCATATGGATTTTTTGAAAAGGGCGACATCTATGTGTCAGACTAACAACTTTTCAGCCTACGTGTTATTTGATTACCTTTGTATTACCCGATTTAAAAAAATATTGTTTCCTTACAATGAATAAGTTGAATAATATCAATTTTTGTACGATCTTAGTAGTTATACTTTAGCATTGAAAGTTGAGAGTGGCGATTTCTGAATTACTTGTGTCTCAAAGTGCCCGTACAGTTATTTAGTTCGAAATATCGTTTTTAAAATGCCGTCAAAAGAACTGCGAACACTCAAAGAGCAAATTGCGATCTGTACTTTACATGAGTAAGGCAATAGTGAGCGACAAACCGAAGAAAAACTCGGTATTTTAAAAACAGGCTTACCCTACACTCTTTACAGAAACCAAGCAAAATATTTTTCTTTAAAATGAAGGAACAACATTAGATATTTAATTATTTACTGTTTAATTAACCAAATTAACAAAGAGATTATAGTATAGTGCATTTCGGTTTCAAAATTTCATTTTTAGAGTTCTGTATGGAATAATTATAGAATCATTTCGTTATCTGTCTGTCTATCACATCCGATTTTCTCCGAAACTATTTGGCATGAAAAGTTGAAATTTGGCACAAATGGAGGAATTGATGGCCCAATCAGGGACGTGTCGTTTTGAAAGTTAAGTTTTAACTTAAGGGGTTAGTTTTGGGGGGTGAAATTGAGAGTGAAAAAAAAATTTTACTGGATTATCGAGTTGGGTGTCAAATGAAAGCTTGTGAAAACACAAGTTCAAAAATATATATGTTGTAATACTTGCGCACACCTTTCTTTGTATTATTTAAAAAAAAAAACGGCCAAAAATCTCTGTCCACACCGCATATCTCGAAAAGTACTGATTAAAAAATTTTGAAAAAATTCTGGATTATATTACATAAAGTGTAGATTGAGCGAAAATTATCAAGAGTGCATTACGTTTGATAATTTATCTGGTATAAAAAAAAAATAATAAAAAATATGTTTCGCGACAAAATGGTGGCCGTTTTAATTCATTTTCTATACATTACTACTATTGCGCGTCACTCCTCTAGGGACGAAATATATATTTTTTTATTTTAAAAGCAATCACCATACGGAACACTAACTGCGCAAGTCTGATTTGCACTTGGCCGATTTTTTAATCTAAAAATATAATGTAATGCAATGTAAAATAATAATTCAGATATTCAACTAAATCGATGTGTCTGAAGTAGTTCCAAATAATTTATTGTATCGAAACCACACTCATTCGAAATATTTAATATTTTTATGTTACTTCCATATACAGTCAGTCAAGTAAGAACGTGTCCGCGATAATTCATCGTTGGTAGATGCGATTCTAGCGATTCAACAAAACATTGGTAGAGGGAACCTTTGTCAAAGACGCATTTTAGTAAAAGTATCAGTTGATTCCGAACTTTCGTCGAAATCACGTAAAATCCAAAATGAGTCACTTGTTTGCGCGTCGGTTCGAGGCAGATTGTACGGGTGCTAAATATAGTAAAAAGTCGATATCGTTTATGAAGAATTGGGTAAATTATTTTAACGAGACGAAAAATGTCGACGATTTGCCAAGACGTGGCTCGGTAGGCAAAGTCACTTCGAAAGTCGAAAAACGGATCGTGTCTTTGTTTTCACGGGACCCGAAAATGACGCCGCCTCAAGGAGCGGCAAAATTAAGAAAATCAGATTTGAATGTGTTCCATGAGATCTTTCGATAATATCTTCGTGCTCATGATGTCAAATTCCGAAGCACGTTGAAGAAACCTTTGCTGGGTGTTTTTTGTTCAGTATAAGCTGAAATTTTATCTGATTAGGTTTGATAGCACTTTACGTAAAAGATTTTTTCGAAAATCTAAAAGTTTCCATTCTAAACTTGGTGCTTTAAAATCTCCTCAAACTCCTACCAGCGGAATGTAATATTAAGGATTCAATTTGGTAAAAATAACAAGCAGTAGATGGTCATATCAGCAACATCTAGATCGTTGACTCGCAAAATCTGAACAAAGACATGCGAGGGACCGGATTGAAACTAACAACTGACGTCCTTTATTTAACAATGTGACAGAGAGGCGCCTACACCGGGCAAAATTTGGTACTAAAAATCTGCTAAATGGGAAGATCTCATGGAATATTTTCGAACTTTCCCTTGATTAGACGTTTGTTTTCGATCCGACGACCCATCTGACTGCGCCAGGGAGGTTTCCGATGTTATTATGTTATTTTGGCCGGTATGGAGGCTTACATCCCTTTTTCGTAGAAATGCCCTTCCAACGGCAAGCCTTGGTTTAACCGAAAATGCAAAGAAGCTGTTGCTTCTAAATATCTTGCATACCGACAATGGCGTGAAAATCCTAACACCATAAATCGTAACACCTTTGTTCGTGCCAGGAACAGATGCAAAGGAATTATCGACGAAACCAAGGAGGCACATAATCAACGGATTAGAAACAAACTTCTCGCTTGTCTCAACAATTCCAGGTCCTTTTGGTCAGTCGCTAAGGCAGTTAGTCAAAATTTCACCAAATCCACCATACCACCACTCACACGGCCAGATAATTCTATTGCAACGACATCTGTTGAGAAAGCGAACTTGTTGGCTGAACTCTTTGCTTCACATTCTACTGTCGATTTCCAAGGAAAAACATCACCTACTATTCCCAAGGATGCCCGATATTGTCTTCAGACAGCGTATCATAAACGGTATTTTGATGAAGCTAGACACCAAAAAGGCTTCTGGCGCTGACAGAATAGCTGCCATAGTTCGCAAAAACTGTGCGAGGGAATTAACACCAGTTTTCTGTAGACTTTTCAACCTATCCTACAAATAGAGAATATTTCCTTCCTGCTGGAAATGTGCCACAGTTCAGCCGATACCTAAAAAAGGCAAGAAGATCTTGCCAAATAACTATCGACCAATCGCACTGCTTTCAATAATATCGAAAGTCATGGAAAAGGATATCAATCAGCATCTTCTAAAATATCTTGAAGGATTCAACATTATTAGCGATCACCAATATGGCTTTCGTAAAAATAGATCAACAGGAGATCTTCTGACTTCTGTAACACATGTTTGGAACAACGCAATTGAACATTTTGGAGAATCTCGAGCTATTGCTCTTGATATATCCAAGGCATTCGACCGTGTTTGGCACGATGAGCTGTTGGCTAAGCTACGTTCTTATGGTATGTCTGAAAAGTTCTGTTTGTGGCTCTCATGTATCCTCAGAGAGCATTCTTTACGAGTGGCAGTCGACGGATTTCTTTCTGACGCCTTCACTATCAACGCCGGTGTACCACAAGGCTCCATACTGTCTCCTACTCTCTTTCTCATTTATATTAACGATCTGCTGGAAAAGACCGAGAATCCAATTTACAGTTTTGCAGATGACAGTACACTTATCTCTTCATTCACATTGAACGCTCGGACATCGGCTACTCAGACGAATATCCGCAGACAGCAGGAAGTCATTCAACTTAGCAAAGACCTGGAAGAA